>VWZZ01006284.1:1391874-1446042 GCA_013399095.1 Psophia crepitans | reverse complement strand
ACCTTTTTCTTTTTTTTTTTTTTTTACATTTTAATTACTTTGAATAAGTTTAGTGGAAGAACTAACTCAAAGAGCAGATCTAATAATCTTGCAGCATTTCATTTAACTCACAGTAAGGAAAAAAAGTCAGTGCTGCATTTAGGTACCAGATAGGACACTGCTCCGAGTACAGTCCCATTTTACATGGGGAGATAGTCCACATGTAGCTGTCTCTTACAGAACTCTAAGATGATATCTCTGTAACTCATCTTGATTCAATCTTTTCTGTGTAAAACTACATGGGTTTACAGAATGCTTATAGACAATATAACTGAAGACCTCTTTCTCCTGTTCAATGGATATATTTAACATTTCTTAATTCAGAATAATAAAACAAAGTTGAAAACTCAGAAATTTATTGTAAGCATAGTTATACTAGAAGAATCTCTTAGTGCCCCAGACTCAGGCACATATTCAAATCACTTTGTTTAACAACCTACACTTCATCAACTGAGCCAAAAGAGTGAACATTTATTCACTTTTAGTCCACGGCAAACGTGAGGTAATTTGACTTTTCACAATCCCTAAAGAGAGAAAGGTAGTCCGAGATGAACTGAAATCATCTTGGTGTGCATAAAGACCAATAAAATTCAGGAATTTAATAATTTGCCTAACAACTCCTTAGAACCTGGATCCAGATGATCAAATTTATTTTATATGCCATCAGTCAAAGGTAGTACAATTCCAGACTTTTGAGTCTATGAATTCTAAATGCTCAAAACAATCAAATTCATAGTTCTGTGCAGAGATGCATTTCTTTCAAATATGTACAGGCATCATTGTGTGGTAATCCAATTACAAGACTGGCAATAAAATGGAAAGCAACAAATTCCTTTTCCTGTTCCTGCCCTCTCGTCACCAAAGAAGGCATGTCCGATTTGGATTCACCTGATTATGCAAGAGGCACCTCAACAGATCACATCTTCAAAAGGTGAACTGGTTTGTGGTCAGTGAGGCTTAATCAAACATGAGTGGCAAATGCACTGGCCAAAGATGTTGGACTCTGCCATAATTAAAACTTCGTTAGTCCCAAATGGTCACTTAATTTCTAATTTGCAAAAGAATATCATCCTCCATCTGTGGTCTACATTTTGACTAATATGTAATTTTTGCGTGAACCATATGTCTCTGGCAAACATTTGTGTTCAAACAGGGAGAAGGAAAAACTAATGGAAGTTCATGGTGAACAACAATCCAGAAATTACATTTTTAAAGTATTCATGTAACTCCTTGCCACAGTTTCTGCACAGTACAGAAGAAATTCACAACTAAATTATGGTGAAAAAGGACGGGACACAGCCACCCTAGTCACACTAATTACAGACTTTTGGAAAAATGGAAAAGAGTAAAACTCTTCTCAAAAGAGAAACTGTTTATATATCACGTATTGAAGTTGAAGAAAAACCAGACGCAATATCATTCTTGCTGCTAATAAAAAGGAATGGGTTTAATCAGTCATCCTCTTAATAAACATGCTATACCTTGGCACCTAGTCACATTATCCTTTTTCACACAATGAAGTTTTTTATTACCCAGATCTCAACAATCTTGACCACTCATTCTTTTTAACTAAGCAAAGCACTGCTAGATTGCTGAAAATACATTTCAGAAGAATTTAGGATTTCCAATAAAAAAACGCTCTCTAGATCTAAATTAAGCTTCATTTATTTGAAATGCAATATGGCATATAGCGGAAACACTTTATATGTTGTATCAATCAGGTGCCATCCATTTTAAAAGGAGAAAAAAACCTACTTAACATATCAAAATAATTTTCATACAAGATAAATAGCTCAGAGACAATTCCCCTGCAATGTATGTTTATGAAAAATCAGCAGGAGCCATTTATGGTCTCATAATACATAAATCAACAGAAAGAACACTTGGTCAGAATCTGAAACATCACAACATTAACTCACTGTGATTACAAAGCTTCCGTTATCGCCCTTACAGGTGTCAAATCATTGTAATGTTATAATTTTTGTTAGTAGCTGGTAACAACTAAATCTATTTACATGAGAATTGTTTCTTAGATGCTTCTAAATCTGGGGGATGGGGGGGTGATATAATATTTTTACACCATTTACCAAATGAAAAAGCAGAAAAATAATAAAAGTTGTCTTACTTTTCCTGACCTAAACAATTTTGTGACAAGGCAAATGAATTATTCCATATAGATAGACTTACATGCCACTAAGTGATGGAAATAAATAGGGCTTTGAAATATCAATGTTTATTTTTTCACTACAGCTTTTGCTTTCAGAATAATTACCTATGCACAAACTCTAGATGGCAACATTGCACTTACTGTATTACTAAAACAAAATGTCACACTAAGTCCCTACATATCCTCTTTATCAACATTTTATGTGCCACAGATCTATAGCCTCTTATTATAAGTGTAATGAAGCAGAAGTTATTGAAGCATTTTATTGATTGCTCAGATCACAAGTTTACTGTCATACTGAATTGGCACCTTACTTGCTGAAGCAAACTGCTGACACCTTTTTAAAAAAGTGACAACTACATCTATTTCATGACCAGAAATCCATTTTCATCTCTATCAAGACAAGAATGCAATTTTCACTTCATTTAACTGATGTTAGGCCTGCTCAAGGCATGACACTTAGAAAAAGACACAAGTTTAAGGTTCTTAAAATACTTCTGGTAACTAGAATGCAGCTCAGTTGTGGGAAAAATTTCAACCATCACTCAAATCTATAAACAATACAACATTCTAAGAATCACTTATGCGAACTATCAAGAGGGCACTTTTCTCTTTCAATTTCAAAATTACTGAAATACTATTTTTATATTCTTTTAATAAGAAGCTATGCTGAAATATTACAGTTTTCATATAAAATCTTGTTCTACACAAAGTTCACTTTACCATGGGATTATTTCTTGAGTGGCCCCTACACAGGTCGAACAAACAAAATTCTGGTTTTGTGGGACCTATAAAGAAGGAAATAAAGATACTTAACACCTCTTTGACAATGTGAATCAATGTTATACAGAATTAGAAAAGCAGAAGCTGGAAGAAGAGGAAACAAATATTTAAGTCTAAAAAAGGGGGGCTTACTGAAGAGAGGCTATGATACTGCAGTTATTTTAAGAACACGCTTTCAAAAACCATAAAAAGACAAGAATACAAATACAAGAACTGGAAATCAGCTTGAGCATTTTGGGGAATTTCTTCCTTTTCTTCTAATAATCGCTATTAATATGTCAATTTTGCCACAAAATCATCTAAATTTCTGAAAACAGCATTATAAATAGGGCAATTATTCTTCGGTGCAATTTTCTGATAACTCTATGAACTAGGATGGATACAAAAATGATAGGAAAAAGATATTGACTTAAAAACACTTGATAAAAGTGTATAATTTTCATAGTTTCTCCCAGCCAAACCCCTTGCAAAATTATTATATCTAACAGCTAGTTTAGATTTTATTTGAAAGGGGTTAAAAAAACCTAAATCAAAAGAGTCATTAGAAATCTTACTAGACAATGAAATTACTGAAATCTGTGAAAAACAACTGATAGTAATGACAGATACGTTTCTTACAAAGTAAAAATAAAAGTTATGGAGAAAAGCTTTTGTTTGCGTATGGCAGATGTATTCAACCTCCAGTACTTGAGTCAGCAGTTTCAAGAGAACGATGCAAGAAAATAGAAATACAGTCTCTTTTTTTCCTTTGTTCTGGTATTTGCAACATTTCAAATTTGTAATTTTCACTAATATTTTTATGGATCCGCACAGCAAAATGAGGAAAATCTTATGAATGTTGATGTTCATGGAAGTAGCTCAGAATAATAGCAGCGAAGCTATTGGATACTCTGTTTTGAAATAATACATTTAAGCTAGTGTTTCCATAGCCAAAATGGCAAATAGGAGAATCAGTCAATAATTTTATTCTCTCTTGTTTTCTTGGGGGTATTTTGCATACTAGCTCCATTACTTTAATGTAATGTAATTTGCTGTGGTTCAAATGATTAATTACTATTACTGTAAGTTCTGCTAGATCAAGCTAATGAACATTCAGCACAATTTCCTGTCACTTCTCATCCCAGCTCGGTCCCCTCATCCCCACATATAACACACTTTCAGTAAAAATAAAAGCACACTGAATAGAACCCTAGGACTGGCTGTGTTTGTTAGCTATCACATTAAAATTACCCTTGCAAGTAACACATGCTGAAAACCACTTAAATATACTTAAAGCGAGTTGTGATTCTCCAATGTTTATACATATACGTTTTCCATAATAAATCTTTACTGCGGCAATGACGAGATAATTCTTCTGTTTACAAGTATATGTACATTTTATATTATTTAGTAAAGGACAGATCAACAGCTTGAATAAAGTGTAACTCTAAATGAAGAAAATGCTTAAAACCCATTAATATCATTTTAAAAGGTATTTGAGTCTTCTCTTTTGGCCTCTGTTTAGCTGTGCTAGGCCTGTGAATGACAGCTTCCCTGCTTGAAGCATACAGAAAGCACAGCCTTCCTCATTCACTGTCAGTACTATGGCCTTTTCACACGTTCCCTCCACAGCAGTGTTTGTCCCCAAACACTGGAACCCAGCACAATGGCATTCCTACTTCAACACCCCCACCAACAGCACCACTACATATGAAGAATGCTAATGAGATGGACATCCCCCATCTCTCAAAGTGTTGACTATATCCCATACTATCAGATATAACGTTATTGCTATTGTTAGGTGTTACATCTCACTTAAAAGCAATTTCATTTTGGGAATGCTTCTTTCTAAAAACTTTTTTAATAGAAACTCTAGTAGCTTCACAAAAAGATTAAAAAATATCTTATGTGCATTCACCCAATTGCGTACGTTATACATATGACGAACTGATTTTAATTTTCAGATGTATTTGGGGATCTCAGAAATTCCAACAGACACCAGAACAGTATGTTTAAAATAGCAAGGCAAAAGCCTAACATCTGAAATATGAACAGCAGAATAATTCTAAGAGTACTGTTGTTTAAATTTTACTTTTTTTGTTAGAAAACTGCATTTTACAGTCCCAGAATTCATGGCATTAAAATGTCAACATGAGCGTTGCTAAGATTTTAGTGAAGCTTATAGCTCATTATACAGATATGTAATTGCAATTAGAAAGAGTTTAAGAGAAAAAAAAAGCCTTTTATACTACTGTGTTTGTACATATATATTTTCTTCCTTTCTCTTTTATTTAGAGAAAAGCACAAACAAGTTCAAGTACTCTCTCAGTTTTACCTGTTTTACTTCACCTATATTATTCTCAAGGAATACTATTTGAAGAATACGGATTATCCTCTTTAGAAGGATACAAAGACTACAGTGAAGAGGTGCTAGCTTCTCTCTGTTTTCTTCTGCTGGGGCAAGAAGCAATAGAGCGATTATAAAGACAACACTGTGCAACCAGTGCACAGTGGACCAAAAACTATGTATTGTTTTAATTCAATGCATGCATTTTAAACTGAAGTCCAGATGGATTTTAAAAGAAGTACAAGTATTAGCATATTATTAGTTGCCTGCGCTATTTGATTTCAATGGACAGACTATAGTATCTTAGTAGTGTAATGCTGAATCACAGAATTTCCCTTTTTTTTTTTACTTCTATCCCCTTTTTATTTAAATCAAAAGACAAAGTAAATACAAATAATTCAAGTGTCAAAACAACACTGAGTTAAATAGAAATCAAGAAAATGTATTTAATGTTGTCAAGTAATGGCTAGATGTTATATTGGTATGAATACTGTATGCAGTCATCATAGCATTATGTTGTCAGGCCTTAGCACAACAGGACAAACTGATAGTATTTTGATTTAACGTCCTGGTTCTTTATTAGCATCCATCCTAATCTTACATCTGTATCGTATCACAATGTGCTCTTTACAGAATAAACTTGGTTTAGTCATTTAGAAAAAAAAAGGTCAACAGAAGTAAAATACAGTAAGATTATAGCAAGAAGCATTGTTATACTACAGTGTAACATAACCTACAGTTATTATAATGATTTCATTCATGCTCAGTACTAACACAAGTTCAGTTAGAAAATGGTTGGAAAAATTAACAGACACTTTAAGTTGAATTATATGTCGTATCTTATCTTTGAAGTAATATAATTCAAAATAACACAAGCTTTCAGCACATTAACTGCGCAAAACATTTAACATCCTTGTGCTGTAAAATTTTCATTTCAGCACTTAAACCAGCTTGAAATGTTTATTAAGATATTTTAATAGTAAGTTTTTTGTAGACAATTAACTGTCATAGCTGTACTGACATCTATCCTCATAATCTGGGCTCTTGAAAGTTAAAAATGTCCAAGATGCTTGTACTGAACATATGTCTATATGCAAGCCTTTCATTATAAAGAGCCATTTGTCTTCAGAAGAGATTTCAAATCTGCTAAAATTATATTTTCCTTGTCGTTTACAATTTCCAACTGAACACTGCTGATAATCACCAGAGGAATGATTAATGTAAGTTAATTTACTGAAATGTCTTTATATGTTCTTTACAGAGAAGAGCAAAGAGTGTCAATAAACGACTTGCACACGAATTTTTATTTAGACAGTCCATTGTCTGCTTTGTTCTACTAATTACCTTTATACTTGCTAAATACTTGCATTGCATTTTTTTAAAGAATAAATATTTTATGTTAAGGCACTGGAAAGTAATAGATTTAATTTCTGTAGCTTTTGTGACAGGCAGCATTGTCTTACAAGTGAAGAATTACCTGCAAAAAGTGTAAAGATATTTCTCACTTTTTAATATATCACCATACATTTTGAAACAAGCTTTCCTTTTTCCTTTTCTGCTTGTTTCTCTCTCCCTCACACATGCTCTCTCGGTTTTGTTTTTGTTTAATTTCTTCTTGCTGACCACTATTAGCTCTAGACAGGAATAGTCTCTTCTGAAGTAAATTCTCATTTCTCTGTATGGATCTGACAGCAGGAGGTGCTGTATAAACACCGTGACTGACACTTGGCTTGCACCTCTCCTCCCCCTTCCTCCATAGCCTGGTAGCTCGATCTATCTGATGCAGTCATTCTTAACTCGGCGGCCTGAGATCATTTTTAAATCTGAGGTTCCTACCTAGCTGTTTAATTTCTATAGTATACTTTTCCTGGAAAATCTATACGTCTACTATTTTTATAAAGTACTCACCTAATCCTTAAAAATGCATACATTCTCATACACACAAATGAACTTAAGTAACTCTGCTGAACAAGATCAGTGGGTTTTCTACTTATATTTCCTAAAATGAAACATCTGATTAATAGAAACAAAATAATCTCATTGCTCTCAAACTATCAAACAGTATATTCGGTATGTTTTCTACTATTTTTTCTAAATTAAAATGCATGTCTGATTTATTTATTGGTACATGTATAGAAATTAAAATATTGAGGTTTAAAAATATTATACATTTATTGAATTTTTCAGAATGCAACACCATTTCCCTTTAGAAGTGTTGTATTTAGTTATTCAAAAAATGTTTCAACTAAATAATTATTTATATTAGTTTTATGGGAAGATCTATGAGACCATTAAAAACTGCATGTGCAGAACAAGCAATGAAAAATGATTGCTTTCGAGAGTTTCCACAGAAGCAACATCACAGCTAGGCACAGTATGCAGCAAGAAAAGATGAGACATATGACATCCCACACCGAAAGAGAGACATAATTAACTCCTTTATTGTTGGCTTTGCAATGATACGAGAAGCATTTCATTTTCCTACCAGGCACTGCAGCTTCTGCAATATATGTCACGCTTCTTTATGACACAATGCCAGTCGTTGGTTTTATACAATTAGTACATTTGAAAATGAAAACAAAAAAGCAGACTTTTAAAGAGTGGGACAACTCACCTGTTCGCAACAGTTTGCAGACTTTAATCGTTCGTGCAGGGCCAATAGAACTCCTTGGGTATAAATCTTTGCTCCTGAGAGGCTGAAACCTTCTCTCTTAAAGACCCAAACAGGTCCACACAAAGGTGTGATGGAATTTTGCAGGCATCTGTCAAGCAGAGGAGCTATGCAAAGAAAAGAAGAAAAAGGAAAAAAAAGAAAATGCATTCTTTTGACCCAACTGAAATACACAGCCTCTAACACAGCCTCAGCATCAGAACTAACTCTTAATATCTATTATTTATATCTGACCTGGGTTAAGTCTTGGAAAAGCAACTCCTGCATTTCTAGTGGCCACCATGAAGGACGTGTTTATATTGAGACACCCCCCATGAAAGACTCATAAGCTTCGTGAGCACACCTGAATAGTTCTGAAGTGTGCCTAACTAGCTGCACAGAGTGTCATGGTGTGCACTGATTGCCTTATCTTCTCATTTATCACAGATGAGTTGGAACCAACCTTGCTGAAATCTACTTGCATTGTCCTGATAAAATTGCAAGATCCATGTTGTTTCTGTATACAGTTTCCTGTTGAGGAGCTTATATATAGCTACCATATTAGAAAAGGTAACATTCATAAAATATAATCAACACTCTCATAAGCTGTTTTATTATAACCTTCTCATTGCCACTACTAAAAAAAAAAAAACTTCTAACAAATAAAAATGCTCAGCATAGCTGTTTAATAACGAGGGAAGGTCAAATGAAAAGATAGATAAAATTGATTCATGGCAATGGTCTCAACAAGATCTTTTTCTTGCTGTTCTTAGATTTCAAATCACTGTAAAGGTTGCAACACTCTCTCAAAAGGCCCTAATGTCAGTATGTGTGATAAATAAGGAATGATGATTTTGGCTTCAGGCATTACTGAGATGCACGTGCTTTGCAGACATTTTTGTGTAATACGTACATGGGCCTTTCTCATACGACAAAATCAAATAGCATTAAGTAGCATTTCGGGAAGGGAGGGGAAGGGAAGGGAAGGGGATCCATATCTGGTCAATGTGCTACTATNAAGGGAAGGGAAGGGAAGGGAAGGGAAGGGAAGGGAAGGGAAGGGAAGGGAAGGGCAGTACCAAAATCTATTTTTATTGGTAATATACAGAAGAAAAAGAAAAAAAACAAACAAACAAACAAAAAAAAACATGTAAAGCATATTTGTGAACAATGCAAATAAAATCATATACATAATTTTCCCATCTAGTCAACCTATAATCATAAAGATTCATATTTGCCATACAGATATAAATGGTGGATTTCCTAGGTACATAAATACTAACAAAGAACTACAGGTTTTGTCAGAGAAAATACCTGTGGATGAATCATACTTTACATACTTTATTGAGAATAGGAGACAAACATTCCATTCAGATATGGCAAATATTTAGCCTCGATAGCTGTTCACTGAGCTGTGAGAATAAACAGAGTCTGAACTAAGATTGTGGTTAATAAACTTTTATATGCGAGTTCTTTTATAAGTGGAGACGTTTGGAGAAATACAGAAGGAATATATTATACAGTTACATCTATCTTCAAAGATAAAGAAATAGCTACATGTGCAACAGACTGTACTTTGCCTCTGCTAAAGTCAGTGTATTTTATGAATGATTTAAGCACATGGTTAAGGAAAACCATGTGTTTATTTTTGTGAAAGGCATTACTTTTTGAAAAGTCATGTTAAAATCCAAGTCTTCTTCCTTTCACAATTATTTAATATAAGTTTATCATCTGGTACAATCTCAGTTCAGCCAAATAAACAAATAAAAAAATAAATAAAAGCACTACAAAAGTTCTGTTTTGATCTAAAAGTTATCTACATGGTTAACAAAACCCATTTAAGTAATCTCTTGAATGAAAACCTACCATGTGATTTTTCCAAAGTAATTTAGAATTATCTGTAAGTCTCACATGTACTTTCTTTTTGTAACAGAAGTGGAAAATGGTATGCAGAAGCTTGTATTGAAGACAAATGGAGAGAACAGCATCGTAAGAATATATGTGGAAAGATACATACACGGGTTCAATGCTCTGCAGGGACTTAAGAAAAGAAAATGAGCTGAAATCCTGTCCGTACTTAAGCTTATGTTAAAAATCCCATTTATCCAAATGGAGACTAGACTCCACAAGATAAGGCTGATGGGGATTCACTGAACAAGGTTAATATGCGTATTAACCTACTCTTACTGATTATCCTAAAAAGTCATACTGCAAAATTTTTTCAAAATATGCCATCAAAGTAGAGACTCCAAACCAGAATGTACACTATATAGCATTAAACACTTTCTTTTAAAACCTGACTGGTCAGGATATGGCCATGCAATTTAACACGAGCAAAACTGACTTCAAGATGCCAAGCAGTGAATTAATAGTTTTCCAGACTAATGTGTTTACTCCTTAATATTGGAGTCAGACCTAAAATAAGGAAGATTAGATGAGGTAATGAAGGAGTCTGATCAGGAACACTGGCAGGAGTGAATTTACTTCAGAACTAAGTGAGCGGCATCAGAATTAAACCTATGTTTCACGCGACGTGATGAGGAGTGGTTATAGTCACACTTGGTTCAAACAAAACAAAAGGATGAAAATCTGATCCCAGTGAAGTCTCTGGAAGTTTTACAAACAACTGAAGTGAATAAGATTTTTTACTCGGTGCTTTTAACTTAGTTACCATAAGAAAAAGATGACAAACAGAAATGAAGATAACCACAAGCAGTGCCGCTTTTCCGAGTGTGCAAGCAGACTGAAACACAGCTGTGAGAAAATGTGTGTGTACTGGAATTGGATGGTACTTTTGGACACTAATTATAATACTATTCAACATTTTACCACAAATAATTTTAACAACAGTATAAAGCGGCCATGGTGATTCACCTTCTTCGAAGGTAGTGACCTTCAGGAGCAGAAAGGGGACAGTTTCAGGACCTGCTGGAATAGCTCAGAAGTGGAAAGATCCACAGTGTCACCTCTTTCAGACATGCCTAAAAATTTCCCAAAAATTTGCAAGTCTATTGTCAAGCATTGCTTTGTCCGTTCAACATCATAGCTGATCAAACATTACAAACATTGAATGATGAAGCAGGACTTTGAAGGTCAGTAACAGCGTGTTAACCATAGCAAAAGAAGGCAAAGAGTAAGCCTTGGAAAGAAAGTGCATGAGCTAACTCCTAAGGTTTAGGAACAACTCATCATGATGTATGCCTCTCAGGAGGTTAGAGATTTTATTGTGAGGTACGCATGGAATTCCTGAGAGGGAGTGATGACAAATGAGTCCTTCATCAGAAAGTGAAATAAATTTTAAAGGAAGGAAACTTCCCATCAAGGAAAAATATTTTAAATTATAGACAAAACCCCTTTTCTTTACATTTTTTATGCAGAATTTAAAATACTGCATTAGAACCCATCTGTATTTTTTCTTTCTTAATTGAGTAAATTTTCTCATTGCAGCAGTCTCAGCTGCCAGATATTCAGCCATGAAGAAAAAGAGCGTACCCAAGGATCCTTCCTACTCTGCTAAGATGAACAGTGTAAATACACCTTTATTGCTTTTATCCTCTCCCTCATTGATTTTTTTTACTTTGTATCACATGACAAACATTGAATTTCCTCGAAGAAAATAATTGTTTTACAGTGTAATTTTACACTCTTCTGAAGAACAGAGATGAGAAATTTTCCCTAAAACAAAACCCAGATACTTTAAATTGATGGAGATAATGGCATGAAGCCACTGTGGCAAACAGGAGAGAAAAATCTGCTTTTTCCTTTGTCTTGTCTTGAAACTTGCTGAAAATGGTGAGTGCAGCATTCATCAAATAGAGTGACAGAAAGCATGAAATCCAAAGCCCAGCAGGATATCCACAAAAAGTAAGCAGAACATCTGTAAAGGAATGGGAAAATCATCCTCTGGCAATTTGCAATCATCACTGAAGGAAAAAAAAAAAAAAAAAAGAAAACCAAAACCCAAAATCCTCCAAAATTCAATTTGTTAACTTTCTTCTTACTTAAATTCATTATATTATTGGAAGCATAAACATTAGGATTATCCCGAGTTCTTTTCCACATCAATTTCAATGTAGTAAATTCCCTACAAAACATTAAAAGTATTTTCTTAATAAATAATAGTATCAGAATAAGAGGAAAGACATCACTAACTTTCTTTCCACTATAGGAAAAGAAAATCTTTCAATATGATCAAAAAGCCAAAAATTCTTTTTACGCTTCCTCAGGACAAGGCTTTTCCTGACGGTACCTTCAATATGTACTGTACCCTGTATATATATTACACAGAGGGCGTGAGACCGTGCTAGCATGCACTGTACGTCACTCTTTCTTATTTTTAGCAAACACCACGCAACTCTTTGACCAGGGCAACTGGCATATACTATCCAAAACTGTGATTTGTATAGGGAAATTGAATGATGGAGAACATGCGGTTTCTTATGTTGTTCAAATTATGTCAGTGTGTTTTTACTCAAACACAAACTAATCTAACAGCTGCTGTTTACTTTTGTTTACATGGTATATGTCAAATCGTATTGTCCCCAAGGTACTTATGAGAGATGCTTTAGCAGTCATTTTCTTAAATACTGATGCCTATCCGAATTTGGATTTTTCCACCATTGAACAGAATGACAAGCACACGATTGCTGTACTTAAAGCAATCTTTCACAGCTGCTTTGCTTTTTCAGTGATCCCATTAAATTGACGGCATATGCCTGTGGGGTCTACAGTGTTACAATACTGCTGAACAAGATGTGGGTTGTACAATACAAATTTGTACAATAGAACTTGGCTTTATTGTGGGAACTGTTTCCCAGGTCATCCTTCCATTTCCTTTAAACTGAGCAAAATTTAATTTAAAAACTTATCTATCTCTGTGACCTTTACTGAGCACCTGGTTATATTAATTGTTTAGAAGTGCAAACTCTAACACTCGGTGGTTAGTAGGCATGAAAACCTATGAAGTCTCCTCAGTTCCTAAAATGAGCATGAGTCATGTCTTTTCTTGAACTGAACGAAGTAGCTGTGCATTAAATATGCTGGCACATCTTCTGCTTGAGCAAGTGGACCGAAATGGTGTGAATTGTTAATGCCTTGCTGCTTTGGTTCACGGCTTGTGATTGATCATTTGTAACTATATCTACTCCTTGTTCCATGAAATCAAGTATGGAGTAATGGGTTCATCAGATTTTTGGGTTAAATTGAGAGTGAAGAGGTACTGTGTGTGGAAATAAGAGTTGCCATGTTCGGGGCTGGCCTTGTAACAGCATGGAATCTAAAGGCGATATTCAAAACCACTTCACTCATCATACGCTTACTGATTCTGAATAGGGTCCATTTGCAGGGGACATTTGGTAGTTTTCCAATACACTTTATGCCTCTTTCTCCACTTCTACCACCCTGCACATTTTTTTTTTTTTAAACTAGAATGGCTTATAACAGGTCAGCATAGAAAATTAATAGATTTAAATAACTTGCTACGTAAAAGTAAAAATAGCCTGGGACTGTAATGACTGTCCTACTAATTAATGATACCACCTAAATATTAAATCAGTTGCATGACTCACCTATAAAGAACTCAGCAAAGTTTTACTCATTATTCAGAATTATAATCTCATATTTTGTAGAAAATTCATTTTCCAGGTAGAAAGAAAGAGTTACAACAGCCTTAATTTTACTCCTCACTCCATTCATGTGCAGGAATGACACGTATTTCCAGACACTACAACACGGCTTGTGACTTTGCAAACAGCAGTGTGTGGGACCATAGCAAATACAAGCCAACAGCAACCAGAAGTGACAACTTGCGATGGCCTGCAGGAGAGTAATCACATTACAGTATCTCCACAGAACAAGAAAGGTAATGTATGTCAGTATCAAACCTGCTGCAACGCTCACAACAGTCTGTTTGTGCGACAGAAGCCTCACTATAGTTACTCTGCTCCTCTGGTTAAATTTCACCAATTCAGAATACAACATGCCCACTTGTTTAGGTTGCTTTAAAAAAATGTACAGAAGCTATTTAATTACATGTGAATGTTAACTTGGAATGAATGAATCGCTCTAGTCACATGAAACTTACAGCCAGGTTTTCCATCTGTTCTTGTGCTGAAGTTCAGAGGCAAAACCAAAATATGGACAAATTTCAGACCAAAAGAGAAATACAGAGTAATAATTGACTACTATTGCTCCTCATTTAGGAGTAAAGAATGAAATGGAAGGGAATTAAATGGAAGTGGAGTGTATTGCATTTATACATCTGCGTATATGTGTGATGATTATAAACATATTAAGACAAGAAAAGATACAGCAGTTGAGTTCAATTTCATCCAATCTGGGTCATATAAGATTTTTAATATCTCTTCTTTGTTTAATATTTATCCTGATGAATGTAAGTATATAGTGCAAGTCTACAGAAATCCAGTCAACGCACAGATTTTGTCATTAAGACTTTCTGAGAGGCTTCTATCCATGCAACATTGGAGAAACATCGCTTCGATCACGAATGAAGAAGCTGCTTTTTTCAGAATTCATTTTGAAAGCCCTTTATCTTTTCTCCTCCTGTCCTCATGTTAGCACCAGAGAAATCTCGCTGAGGGCAAATTTCTACACTTAAGTATTTAATCAGGCTCTTTTTTAACTAATCAGACTTATGTTGGCTTTGTTGGCTTATAACTGTAACTGTGCCACCATTTGGAAGATGTTTATCAAGCCTATGGAAGTCTTTTATAAAACCCAATAATTTTCCTGGCTATTTCCTTTTTTTAATTGTGATGAACTTGCAGATGCTCATCTCCATTTTCAAAACATTCAGCACTGAAGCAGTCACAGAAACCTGTCCAGATGAAACTGCAGCAACCAGCCAGTGAAATGCCAAGAAGACATTCTCAGTCACAGTATGCTTAGAATAGTAGTTGAGGTTGGAAGGGACCTCAAGACTTTGTCTAGCCCAGCTCCCTGCTCAAAGGAGGGTCAAGCTAGAGCAGATTGCTCTAGGTTTTCTCCAGTGGTATTTTGAATATCCCCATGAGATTCCGTAACATCTCCGGGCAAACTGTTCAGTGTTTTTCAGTAATCTACTTTTTTCTTATGTTTACGTGGAATTTCCTGCACTTCAGTTTGTGCCCACTGCTTCTTACCCATTCACCAAATACTGCTAAGAATCAGAATCCATCTTCTTTATTCTCCCCACCTCAGACTATACTGGATTATACTGCTACTGGATTATATCTCTCCATCTGCAGCATTTAGCATTTCCCTTTGATGAACTTCATGGCATTCCTGTCAGCCTATTTATATATTCTTCCTCCAGCAGTTTTTCTAGTGTTCAAAAGTTCTGTAAGACTTATAAGAAGACGAAAAGGAACAGTACATATTGCCTAATTCAATAAGTGCATAACTTATGTAGACAGTAGAGAAATGTCCTGGAGAAAATTAGGGTTGACCTTCATAAGTATGACCTTGTAAATCTGAATTTCATTCAGGCAAAAGGCTCACTCCTAATGGACTACAGTTTAAAAAAACACTACCTATGAAGGGATATGTTCAGATTTCACAGCAGATAACTCCAGATCATACAGTCATAGAATCATAGAACCATACAATGGTTTGGGTTGGAAGGGACCTTAAAGATCACCTAGTTCCACCCCCCCTGCCATGGATATTATGCAAAAAAAATATTACTTAAAAAAAGAATGTGATGTTCTCTATTTAACCAGATACACATACTGCCAGGGAGGAGGAGGAGGAAAAAGTTGATCTCATGTCATTTTTTTACACCCTAATTTACCAAGTCAAGTAAAGATGCTTTATATCAGAACATAATGCTGTTTCAGTGCTCTGTTGGTTACAAGCCATGGTGTCAGCAGCTACACATTTGCTAGACCAATTCAAATATCTTTTTTATTTTCCTTGCTCATACTGTCTACACTAAACAGAATAAGGTATGTACAAGGGCCTATTATATTACATTCCATTATATTACATTCCATATATTATTATAAATGAGTCTGAATAGACTAATTAATTAGCTGCATCTTTTGATGCCAGTTCTTACTGGTCTGACAAATCAATGAGTACTCCCTTAAGAACGGGCAATAGAGGTATCAAACCACAAAAATACTATGGAGCACACAGTACCTGACAGCAGGTATGCAGCAAATTGTTATATCTCTGTGGGAAAAGCAATGATACAAACTCCACAGAGATGTGCTTCTAAATTCAGAATTATGATCCTAGCTAGGTTAAGAATAAAAACACTTCTCCAGCTCTAAGATCAATGTCAGTTTACTTTCCCTGGATCTGTCAAAAAAGACGTGTCCACTAAATCCCACATCTGAGGATAGAAATATTAGGCTGAATCTGAAGCTAAATGTTAGGATGAGGTGCAGAAAAGAACTATCTGTGTTAATTCTTAGACAGGTCATGTAATTGGTATCAAAGATACTTTTGCCTCAGTACAGGATTTCACAATGAAGGCAGGGTTGAGTGTTTCATCACGACTGAGTTCTATTTAAATGCTGGTTTTGAAGGAAATGTTCTAGTAGTAACTTCTGCTTGTATACAAATGTTGCAAGTGTGGTTACACAGTCTGTGATTAAAGAAAATAAGGCACACAAAGGCTTAATCCATGTCGTCTTATCCAATGAGCCACCGATTTCATCAGTACCATAAATTGAAAATGCCACCAAAGAGATAAATATTTTCATCACATGGAGTAGGAAGGCTCTGAATGTATCAGTGGGTTCTTTTTTCAACAGTACTGACGGTATATGTCCAGTTTCTCCTCAGGCAGTTTTGGGGAATATTTAGCTGAGGTTATCACGCTCTTCTCATCACAACTATTATCATGAGCAGTCTCTCTATTTTTTTTAATAATTTAGAGATTTTTTTTTTTAAATATCTTTGATCTGAAAGTAGCTGCAAACTTTGAAATAACAAGAAAATGCTCGCAATGAAGACAGTCTTCACTCTTCCTAAAATGTGGCCAGGAAATTCTTCCTGGCTTGTGAGGACAGTCAGAAAGCCCTGAAAACTCTACTTCTAGCTGGGATGAAATCTTATCTGCTTTTCTGAAAGTGGTTAGGACAAGAGAGGTAAGCAGACTACTTACATAGACATTTGTTGAGGTGCACAACGCAAAGAATTGAAGATTCCTCTTGATGATTTATGAATGCTATGTTTTCCTTGTATACTCCTCCCATCATAGGAAGATTATTTATAGACACAGGTACTTCTAAAGTCTGAAGCTCTTGAGCTCATTTATTCAAAACCTTGTACTAAAAATCCTTGGTCTGAATAACAGAGATATTCAGCATAAGGAAAAAAATCATAGGGATATATACTTAAATGCCTGATTAAATTTACAGTACAATGATATAGGTATTAGAAAACAGCCATGAAGGAAAGCTCGAAGAAATAATTCTTAGCCTTCTTCAACAGAGTTGGAATGATGTCTTATTTACAGACCATATACACAAAGGATTAAAAAAAATAAGTCCAGGTTCACTTTTCAGTTCGAAGTTCTCAATTTAGTAAAGAGAAAACCTGTCCTACAAACCCTACTTACCACTTATGATATTGCCAATTTTTTCTCCAGATATGTTGCATTAGTATCACACTGGAGAAGTAAGATTTATCCTCATTGTGCAATCATCTGAAAACTTTAAAAAAAGAAAGGTGTTACTGAAAAAATTAAGACCTAGTTCTTTAACAAATACACTAAGAAAAACAAAAAAGCCCCCCCCCATAGTATGAATATGCTCTAAACAGCTACAAAGTAAATATTTACCACTTAGAGAACAAATGTCTTTGCAACATAGTCTATACCCCACATAAAATGCAGAATGTACCACTGTCGATCTTTTGATTTCCAGTAATGACTATACTCATTGGCAAGTACAGCATTCTGTATATGCAAATTTATTAGAAATGCAAGAAATCACATATTCCAAGTTATCCTTGGAAAAAAAAAGTAATTGCAGGTAGGATAAAATGTTATGTGTTTTTTACCAACTGAAAGCATATGAAATGAAAAAGAAAAATTTAGATGCTTGTGAAAAATTAATCTACTTCTGTCAGATGCTGTACACATACATGTAGCTTGCAGCTCTACTTCAAAGACTTTATAGACAGTCTAAGTAAGATACAGAAAGGAACTCATCAATTCTAATTAGTTTAGCCACACAAAAGATGAATATGCTGTGCAAAATTTTGAATGTGTATTTATAGACCATATATGCTCATGGTAGAAAAACAATACAATGTACCAATGTCTTAAAACTTAGTGACTTCAGCAAAAGACTCCTTGGCAGCAGAAAGTGTACAGCCTACTAGCACGCATTTGAGATACACTGGGTGCTGCAGAAGAGAGAGGGGCTTGATTTTCCCTACTACACCTTTATGTTAACTGCATATTTAGACTAGGGCATGCATGTTTAGATGCTTTGAATGAAGAGATATGCTAAACCATAGAAATGTCACAATTGCTTAATTTAACCCCTGATCCTATTAAACATACAAATACATGGTTTTGTATTAGTTTAAATGCTTAACTCGAAATAATTTTTATTCTGCTAGCCAAGATAGAAACTCTCCTTTAGAAACATTTATAACAACACACCCCAAACACAATAATGTTTCAGCTTGTTGTATACCATCACAATAGAGGATATCACAAACCATTTCTTGTGTCCACAGTCAAATTCTAAATTGTGCTTACTGTCCATGCCCACATTGTTCTGATTTTTCCTAGTCACGCATTGCAGCTATTGTCTTAGAGAGGATCCTCCCATTGTTATGATTTTATGCTGAACCAGGTTTTCAGATTGAATAACATAAAGTCATCCAGGACACGATCTAGTAGGCATGGTGGTGTTAGGTCGACTGTTGGACTTGATGATCTCAGGAGGTCCTTTCCAACCTTAGTGATTCTATGATTCTATGATTTTATATATCTCAGTCAATTTAAAACATGCTTTTCTTGATAGCATCCTTTTAAATACTATTTTCTTGCTACACATACTTCAAAATAATTGGTTATTGAATATTTAGTTTACATTTCTCTAGTTTGTACAGAAATCACAATACTTGAGAATATATACAATAGCTGTTTTTATACTGTGCAATACTATTCAGTGAATGCAAATTTTATCAAAGAGGTGAATCATCACTAAAGGAGTTGTGTGATTAAAGCAGAAACTGTCACTGAAATGATGCTAGCGAAATTACCTGTCATTCTCTGGAAGAAAGTCTAAGATAGATAGCACACAAGTTACTTTTTGATGACAGAAATGGCAATACTTTGGCCAGGAGAAATTCATTGTTCATGGAACTGTTGAAAAGAAAAGGCAGGAGGAAAATACTAATTCACCCATCATGCCTATTGCAGGTCAGTCAGGTGAATACCCTAAGCTGTCCTTTTCAAAGCGCTCATAGAGAAAACAGAGCCAGAGTATGAAGAAAACTTTTATCAGTCTCATAAATTTAAAAAGAATTGTCTCCCATTGTAAATATCCCACATTCAACCGCAATAACACATGTTCAAGTGTGAAAAACACATCTCCTACCAGACAGAAAACACATTTCCTACTTCAACAGAATCCATATTCCAAAACTTACGCTGCACACCAAACTTAGGAGAGATGTTGTCTCTCCAAACAAATACAATTTAAAATAAGAGTAAATCAATAAAGTCAATAAAATTTTGTGTTTCCTTGATGTTTTTTTTAAACTATTTTTCACTTTCAATTGCAATTACAGTAGCTTCAACACTGTGCTAACACACACAAACATGGAACTCTTTTGAAGGTGTTGCCACCACCACCACTGAGGATTGCTAAAATACAACATATTCTCACCATCACCACCACCCATTTTTGTGTATATTTTCCATGTTTGGGCCCAAATGCCACATTTCTGACTCAGTTCTAACCTAACTCAGAACACTTTTTCTGGCAAAAGAGAAGATGAGAAAACATGCAAAGATATTCTAATTTCTTACAATGGGGTAAAGGTGCTCCAATAGTTGTAGTTCCTGATTCTTTACAAGTCAAGGTTCCTTACCTTTCTAGGCAGTTGTCTAACTGAAAATACCCATCTCAAATAGATTTGGGAGAACCAAGTTCAAGTCTAATCAGAACCAAACAGAATGTGGACTGGTACTCGGGTCTCCCCTATCTCCTTCCCTATTCTCCTTCCCCCGAAACATGCTACAGTTTTCCCAACAGTTTTTCTTTCAGACTCATTACTTTCTTTCCACTCCCATGTGACCTTTTTACTCGTGCTGCAAAACTATTTAGGTAGGTGTGCAGTGAATCAGATTCCAGAAACTATTTTGGATTAAAATTGACTATTTTAACTGGTTTATTTTTGGAGGATGTCATCTCCCTTATGTCGTTCACTGAATGATGGAACCAACCCATTGTGCTGTCAAGGGAGCTGCAGAAGTCCTACAATGACAGGACACCGGTGGTGGAGGCTGCTTTCAGAAACCACACTGAAAAACACTGACCTGAAATGTACTCAAAACTACAGCCTCGTACCCTTTACAAGCAGTCCACACATCTACATGGCCTCATGCATATCAGTTTAATAATGAATGTTCTAGGTTAAGAGATACCCGTGAGGAAAAAACCCAAAGATTAGTTAATACTGTATTAAACTACAGATTTTGTGTGATGTTCAAAAATTATTGCTGAACTATTTTGCTCCAATGTACAGACAAGTTTGATCTATGTGTTTTGACTATCCTCATCATGTTTAAAGTATCTGTCCCAGTCAGACAACAGGTTCTAAGAACACTTATTGCAGAATTGTTATTAATCACATTTGCATGCAATTTCTTGATATATATTAGCACCAATGCTGACAGCAATAAAACCAGTTTTATATTACAAAATATGGGATGATATTTATCACATCACAAAACTGGCAGCCATACAACCTTTCATTAACTGAGCCAGATACAGTTCTCATGGGTATTATTTTAGTGCATAAAAATTACAATTGTCCTACAGACTTAAAAAACCTGGGTTACACAATTCAAAGAGGACTGAACGCTAATATTCCAGGCATTCAAAATTCCTTACATGTAGTGGAAATCTTTGCAAAGTATTCCACCTTTTGAATCAGCCCTACGTTTGAAAAGTATTTAAAATTTATTTTTAGAAACTTATTTCAAATATATCACAGAGTATTAATAGAAATGAGGTGATATAAAGTATATATGCCATATTTGCTTTGAAAGAAATACATTTACCCTTCTAGACTTACCTGACAACAAAGACAGCATATCAATTCTTCTAAAGCCTACTGAATTACCAAGAAAATATTAAAATGCCTTATACAGGAGAAAAGATTCTTGTATATACTGCAACTTTAAAACGTTGTTATAGCGTGATAGTGCTGTATCTTTCAAGACAAATATTTTTGAATATTTATAATTATCTAACCTCATCAAAATTGACCATATTTTCAAACATATAATCCATGCATCAGATAAACTTAGAAATAATGTTCATTGGTAATAAATCCTGGGATAGCATACTGTCAGACAGCACACACAAAACTAGGAGAAAATAGGCATAATCAGAAGCAAGGTGGCTACCAGGCAAACACAAGCAGATATAAGAGCAGGGGAATTTTAGGAAAGAGGGATCACTGAAGTAAAATCCCCCTAATCTAAACTGAATATACATATAATCCCCACTTTTGTTGAATTCTAAGATTTTGTAATTTAAGGGATTTTTTTGGTTGAGGTTTTTTTTAAGAATAATCTATTGTTATATGAAAGCAATAAAACTGCAGGAACAATGAAGGTACTTTGGAGCTGCATTATTTCAAACACACAAATAAACAAAGGTTACCTTTTCAATTCGATTTTGTGATGCAATAGTCTCCTAGTTATCCTGCCCTGTGTGGTTCTTAAACACTAAAATTCTGTCAGAGGTGTCCTCAATAATTTTCTACATGCAGCTGGAAATGACAGATTTGTTTTTCTTTTGCTTGACACCATTATGAAGAACCAGGCCATTCACTGTCCAAAATACTTTCTTCAGTAATGACAGATGGTCTGAAAGAAAAAAAGAAAAAAAGAAAAAACAAGTAAAGCCAATATTTGGCTTTAAAATTAAAACTGGACACATCATGCTCCCCTTCCCCTATTACCATAAAAATACACACTGGCCTGCCTCCACTTAGATGCTGGTATTTTCTGAAATACTACCACCAGCTTCCTACTAACCGTGACATAAGCTGTAGCAAGCTGTCTGCAGTGATAGCCTGCATAAATCATCATTCCTGAAGGGAACAGATGTTCAGGGTATGAAAGAGTAATACCACAATTTAGTCATAATTAAAATTCACCTTAGCATGCCTCTATCAGTGAGCAGAGAGGAACATTTCACTTCTCACCTACAAAAATGAAATGCCTTTCATTTCTTCTGCTTCAGGAAAATTAAGCCTGAACCTTTTATATATTGTTTGAATTCCATATCTGACACTGCATCATATAAATGACATTTTTATTTCACTTCAACTGTTAGTTTTCTTTTTCCAAACACTAGAAAATTACCTCTAAATGGTGTACTGCCTCTGCACAAAATACACTTACAATTAAATCTTCAAAGGAGATTGTTGTACGTTGCATGCAGAAACACAAAAGGTAGCTATCTAGCTACAGATCAAAACTGTGCCAATAAACATACTCATTGCACTGATAACAATTCAGTCTGAGCTGGATATATTTAAAAACTTAGGGGCTGAAGGCCTTTAAAAATTATTTAGTAATCTAAGATCACTAAAATCAGTGGGAGTCAGAGGATTAACTCAGTTAAAAATTTGATCCTTAGCCTTGTAACTGCCATTAGTGTTAATGGAATGTGTCTACACACATAATTTCAAAAATGTAAGCCTCATACTGCTATTATTACATTTGGATTATGTTAGATGCATGAGAGTTCTTTTGAAAAATTGGTTTCAATTCACAAATCTTTGTATCATGAGGCTACTTTATTACGAAACGTACAGCATGTGTTATGTTAATAAATGTCTCTAAACCCAATAAAGTGTAAATGGCTGAGCTTTTCATATCAATTTAAAGTCCTAAGACAAAAGATAATTTATCTTCTCATCAACACTGATATTGTCATTCAGTTTGAAAAATACCCAAAATACCCCACCTCTCATTAGACCACGGTTTAGTTTCCCAACTAAATATCTTTAGTGACTGTCAACCTACAGAACTTCACACTGGATTCTAAAGTCCATGGATTAGATCCTCAGTGAATGTAAATTAGCTAACCTTATTGAATTCAGTATAGCTACAGTAATTTGCCACAACTGAGAATGTGAGTTTATAACTCAATTAATCTAGTAGGGGTCATTTTGTAACTAAAGTTACTTCTCAACAAGTAAGCAAATTTCAAATTTACATTTGAAAAATTGTGGTTTGTTTTCTTCCACAAGGATGCGTCTGCGTTAACGTTCTAGGTCAAACAAAGACTGCAATTTTTAAGTGAGGAGCCTATAGCTTCCACTTAATGGACTTTGATTCATATCACAGAGCATCCTTTGGATGAAACTAAACCAATGGATGTGCTCTAGAGGTGTACCTAATGCCCTTCCATAAGTACACTGCACAGACTAGAGCTAATCCAGAGTAAAATCTGTTAAAATGTGTATAGCATGGACATTATGTTTCTTTGTACTAACTGCTTCATTCCACAGATCTGTTTCTTTGGTGCTGTATAGCTTGTTAACACAGATGTAGCTTCATTTTCCTGCTTCCTTCTCCACAGCTCTTCCTGTTACTTCTAGAATTTATGAATTTTGCCTTTACTTTTGAAGCAGCACAAATGTGCACTTGCAGTCATCAGGAAGGTATTCTGCGGTTGCGTGAAAACCACATGGCATATGCACATGATACAAACTTGCCAGAAATCTGCTGCTAAAACTCTAACATTCTCATTGCCACTGATCAGATTTCATCATCAAAGGACTTTGCTAATGCCAGTTGTTCTGAGTAAATTCTTGGGCTCCAAATAGCCTTTTACATAGTATATTTTAAACCAGAATGCCAGGTAAAATACAGATCGGCGAAGAGCATTAGTTCTTACCTGCCACAGCTAAAAGTAACAATGCAAGGTTGGAAACGCAGGGAAATTCACTGAATGGCATTAATTCTATGTGTTTCACAGTTCTTATTATTAAACAATTGGGAAAGGTTTATGATTATTGATTTATTATTCATTTAGAAAGAATGAAAGTTTTATCGAATCCATTTTAGAAATGGGACCCCCAAAATGTAGTACAGGATCTCACAGAAGAGCTTGAAATAATCTCCTCTCTGAAAGGACATGCTCAAATATCAACCACTTATCCACAGAGAAAAGTTACTTTTTACTTCATGAACAACAACAGCTTATGAAGACATTTTCCCTATGGACATTATTTTTATGGGTTTTTTAATATATTTTTTATGTTAATAATTCCCATTTGCATGAAAAGATTATTTTGGTTGACTGTGTAAGACACCCGTCCACTCAGCATGGCTTGACTACCTTTTGGTCCCTCCATCAATACAGGTTCCCAGTCATATGAGACTGTAGTAATGAGGAAGATGCATCTCTGAATTCATATGAACAGCATATCTTGAATCATACCTTCATGTAACTTATCCATGAATTCCACTTCTGATCATAGGAAAACAGTGATCTTGTAATAAAAAGGTGTTTGCAAGACCAGTTTAACTACTGGTTGAAAAACATCTCTACTAGCATTAGAAAACAGATTTTAAAATCTCAACTAAGCAACACCATTGAGTAAAAAGATGGGCTGACTGTCATTTGGAAATTTTTGAAAATGGTGTGTTTTCAGAGAAGTTGCAGAAGATGGTTCAGCCTTGGAACAAGGGGCTCTAGAATGCGTTGACAAATCTAATCCGTCTGCGCCATGATTTAGTTTGGTAGGGTATTCATTTAAATAGTTATTGGACATATGTGCTATTTCCCATATAAGCAAGTATTACAAGTTGGCTGTTGTACAATAGCAAAAGGATGTTTTTCAGTTTAGGTATGCTACACTAAGTGTATGTAGTTTGGTTTCCTCTGGAGCAGAGTGGTACTTGGAAAAGAAGTGGCAGCTGATTTTGATTATAATGAAAGATGACATAAGGTGGAACTTAGATTGCTTGGCATTGAATGATAAGAGCCAGTAGATGCCTCGAGGCTAATTTAGGAAGATTATAGCTGCCTAAGCCAAAAAATGTTATAAAGAAAAATTTTGCCCACCGTTTAAGGTTACATCCACAGTACCCCTTAAGGCTGGCTGGAGAATTGCTCTGAAGGTCAAGCTTGTCTGCACTCTATAGTATAAGCCTGCAAGGAAGATTCAAGCACAATAGGAATAAGCCTTCTGGGAATCTGCATGGCCAAAAATGCTAAGCATGACTATTTGTTCCCAGCCTTGACTGAACAAGATGTCAATGAGGTTGTTATGTGCATGGAGGGCAGGCACTACACGAAAATCAATATACTTCTGCCACTTCAGAGAAGTGTAAACACAAAATCAGGCACTTCAGTGTCTTTCTGTTCCTTTATTTACAACAATAAATTACTCTTGCCCTCTGAAATTGTCTGTACATTGATGCTGCTGTGCATCCTGAACCGACCACGATCCTGTCTGATTTGAGAAGTTTGGCAGTTACCAGTCATTTGGGGCTCACAAACCAGGAAACTCCAAAGCAAAATACCCTCATTGAGGGGATGCTTCAGATACACTAAGTGCGGAGACAGACACTGGTAGCACTGAGTTTATCACAAGGTAAAACAGATGTAACTATTTCAATCAAAACCAGTCTCAAAAACAGTGGTAAAGTCTCATTTCTAGAAGTGGCCAAGTGTTTATATTTCCTGGGTAGAGGGAGGTCAGATTCTATAATCTCAATCTGACAGCCTCAGTTTCATATTTAATTCCCAGGACAGTGTTCATAATCTCCAGTACGCAGGCTGGACTGAGATCTCTCTCTTGTTGCTATTGGAATGTGCAGCAATAATGCAAAATTCCTGGGGGAAGAAAGAAAGAATAGCCATGGGAATCTGACTTTATAGACCATTGATAATAAAAAGCACTTATTTGGAACAAGGGTAAGGATTTACACAATGTCTAAACTAGGTGTTTAAGCAGAGGCATCAGATGAGATTTCAGTTTCATTCCTTTATTCAGGATTTCTTAATGCCTGTTGTAAATGCTGCTTCTCTTGAACCTAACCTATGCTTCATACTGGTGCTATAACTGAAAATGTTATCACACATAACAGAACTCATCTGATGGGAGACTGGAAGGAAGTTTCTAACCCTGCTTAAAATATTTTCAGGTCTTTATATGCCTTAGTATATGTTATAGAAATAGAGCAAATATGGGCAACGGAATGTAGAAGACTGCCAAGGTTTGTAAGGAGAGAGGATATACTCTGTTAAACTAACACCTACAGTAAGGAAAAGCAGACAAGGTGTTTGACATGTAAGTGCTCCTTGCATTGCTTAAATACTTAGATCATCTACAGGGACCTTTGACTAATATTACAACACAAGTGGATTTCCTTCACTCTCAGAGTTGGGAATAAAATGCAGCATCATTATGTAAAGGAGAGGTTAAGAGATCCTGGAAGAGAAAGCAGCTGAGAGGAGGTCTAACTGCAATCTTCAACTACCTAAAGAATATCTGTAGGAAAGAGAGAAAAATTTTTCAAAGCAGCACAGTAAAAGGGCATGAAGAAACAGTCACAGCTGTGGCATGGGAAAATTCAATGAAATGTAAGGGGGAAAAAAAAAAAGCAATAATTAAGGAGTGGAATGGCTTTTCCAGAGAGGCTGGGGAATTTCTATCTTTGGCAATTTTCAAAACTTGACTGGATAATGCCCCAAGCAGCCCGTCTTACCTTGGAAGTTAGCCCTATTTGAGGAGATTGGACTAGAAGGCCTGAAGAGGCCCTTTTCAAGGCAAATTATTCTGTGATTCTCAGTAATCTGCCACTGTGTAGCAGACAGTTGTAGAAGCTACTGCCAACCATAATATACCTTAATTTGTTAACCACTAAGTTAACACTAAGTGCTTGATACTGCAGGTTTACAAATCTTAACCTAGTTTTTTATACACATAATTTACATATTTTTATGTCAGAATTTTCAAAAATTAAATAGCATGTTTCATATTATGTTTAATGTTACATGTTGGCATTATTTAAACAAGATCAGCAACACTAGTCAATAATTTGGTACAGAAAGTGAAGATTAAGTCAGCAAACTGACATGACAAGAACTGTGGATAAGCAGAATATATCACCTAAATCGAAGTAACCAATCCAAAGCACACAGTAACACTGCTACTGCTAGTTAAAGTGGATGTAAATCTTTAATCATCTCAAGATATCAGAATGACAGTTCAAATTCATATACCAAGGAATACCTTCCTCCAGCCAAAGAATTCTTCGTGATATGATGACATAGAGGTTCCCTATTAAGAATAAAGAATGTCACTTGCACAATAACAAATATAAACTCACAGAGCACTAACACTTTCATTTGACATTTCCTGTCTAGGTACTGACCTTGCTGTTCATGATCTGAGCCCAAGTTTGGATGTAGTACCCATTTCCTGTGACATTGAACTTGTTTCAGAATTCAGTTTTCTATTCTCCCAACTATCCGCTTCATTCACAATTGCTTTATACTGTCACTGCTGAAACAAGATTTACAGAGTTGTAAGAAACTTGCTTCAAAGGGTAATAAAAAGGAATAAACATATAGGTTTAAAGGGACAAGCATGTGGTATTACAAAAATATTGATACTGTATGCTATATATTATATTATGCATTACTCAGACACATCTAGCTTTAACTTCTTTCCCTTTCCCCACCTTGACAGAAATAAATACCAACCAATGCCTCAAACACCTTCATAATCTCATGAATCCAAAATCTATTGTCTGGAAAAAAATATTTTAATCTATTAAAAATAGGATATAATTTTCTCAGTTCCCACTTCTTAAGATTCTGAAAATTGAGTGTTACGTTTTAAAGGGTACAGAACAGTAACAGATACGAATCTGAAATGTATCATATATATTAATACTATTAAGTGTTAATATAGTAAATATGAAAGTCCCCACTATATATTTATGAAATAGGAAGAAAGACCCAAGTTTTCTAAAATCTAAACACTCTAGTAGTAACAACACATAATGTTGCATTCAATTATGTCCTCTGTTCAAATTACAGATGCCTCTGTATTTGGGAAACATATTATGCCCAGGTCACATTCCTGTGTTTAACTAAGTTTACAGTCACTCCCTTTTCTTTAAATACTTGAGAGTTTTTTGTTTCTGCGTGTTCTGAAGTGTCGTCATTTATTGCCACAGGCACAATGGCTATATTTAACTAATAATGACAGTAGTTGTCATTAGATTTTAAACTCACTAACACTAGTCTTACATATTATTTGAAGTATGTCTTCACTCTAAATTTGATTAAAATTACAAACGTCCCATCTTTTCTGCCAATCAACACATTTCATCCCCTTGCCATGAACTTTGCTATGAACTCCAGGAAAACAGGTCATGGTATTAGTGTCCATTTATACTAAGAATGATCAATGTTTTCACTATGTTTTGTGTGATAGGAATCTGAAATCTAAATTTTTCAAATATAATATTTCCTTTTCAAAAATGAAGCTACATTTTACTTTGGGAAACAATTGAAAGTATGGAAATTATTTGCAATTAAAACTGCTAATATTAGTCTAACAAAATAGGGGATAAAGAATGACAATTAAGCACAAATTCCTATGATTGTACTTGAGCAGTCCAGAAGCAATAGGAATTGTGTCAAGAAATCAAAAAATTTGGTGTTGGTTAGTTTAAAAGAAATAATTAACATTTGTTAATGTCATTTCATAGGAATTCTTCCCTTATTTACACTCAAGTCAATCCAAAATTCCTTGGTGAATTAAACAGGTATAAATGCTGAATGGAATAAATAAGATAAACCCTGAAGAGACTGCAGCAAGCATGCAGTATGTTAAAAACATATAAAGGCTGGGTGAAAGGTTAAGACTCTCTGGCTTTTTGGCTCTCAGCCCAAAATTTAATTGATAAGTTGAGAGTTTACAATGCAAACAATTTTTTTCCATTTGGCAGGGAGATGAGACAGAATGCCTCTTAGTCACTGGTGCTCTATATTTATCTTCCCTATTCCTCTCAAATTTTTCTCTTGAGCTTATGTTCACTGCATCTCAAACAATGGTTGGAAGAGTGTCTTGTCCTGGACTGGGATGAATTTCTCCATTCCGCACAGCTGGCAATCAGTTTCAGTTTGAGTTTGTTTTTTTTATAGCAGGGATTAGAGATGTAATGATGAATTGTTTTAAACAGATTCTTACCGCAATCTGCAGGTTAGTGGGGATACAAATCTCAATGTTTTGCGTTTCTGGAAGAATTTTCCATTTTGACACTCCTGCTTAGTGCAAATAAAGGAACCAAGACAAAGGTTCTACAGGCCAAGGCCCCTGTCTGTAGTTATGTGAAAGGTGGGGACAGAACTTTCTTACAACTCCTGATTCTTTGTACACATAAGGATGTCTCAAAATTTACCCTGGATTTTTCTTCTGGATACTGCTGGGGAGGTGTTAGGACAAGTTCAACTACTGATTAAACAGAGCTGTACTTTTTGCATTTAATTTACATTGGTTTGGCTGTACCTTTTTGTTTCCATGTTCTTTTATTCAAGATACAATTTTAAGCCACATTTGGACAGTATTTTTCCATTCTTGAAAGGAGCATTATTCTTTTTTTTCCATCACAGAATTGCTGACTTCTTTACCATGATTACATTCCCACTGCTGTGGATATCATAAAAATATGCGGAAAGATACTGTTTCATATCCAGGCTACAGGCTGAAGACCTAACACAGAAGTCTGTGAAGGAATCTGTATCTCTCCCTTTAAATTCAAGTGGATTCTAGGTAAGGCATCAGAGTTTGTATCCCCCCCAAAACACAGTACTAACACCTAACTAACTAATACAGTACAATCTTACTCTTTGCTGCCCTAAACAAAAATACAATATGAAACACTGCTGTTCAAGAGAAACTGTAATAAAAGGGGAATAAATAGGGCATTATATATATATGGAATGTAGTAGATACTATCATTTCATAAAATCTGTTCTCAACCAAAAGGTAGAGGCCATATGTAAAGGGTTTGGTCATCTCTGTTTAGCAGCATATTATAACGGGTGTTTACTGGTTATCAAATCAATTGTATTTGTATAATTAATCTTATATATCTTAAATTATAGCTTTTTAATTATAAAAAAAAAAATCCAAACAAACTATTCTCAAAAGAAATATTCCCTCTGGTGATTTTTCTACGCTGACCAATTTGCCTTACTTGGTTTTACTTATATATGTATGTATATCTGTGTATGTAAAGGTATTATCACTTTTGACTATCAGTTTACAACTTCTAGTTAAGTTGTTATATCTTACTCCATAAATCCTATTGGTTGCTCCCAGAATCAAGCACCTGGTCAATCTGTCACGGTGGAAAATGACTTTACAAACAAGTAACGTTATCAGGCTCAAGTATAGCACAAAGGTTTCTCATATTTCTTTAACAAACTATCAAAATTCACAGACAGGAGAGTGAAGCCTAAGACCAGGAAAGAAAGTTAAAGCCTGCCAACATACAGCTACAGTTATTGTGCCATGAAGAAGACTCCATATATGTTGTCTGGAAAAACACATTTACCAAAATCTGCTGTGGAAGCCCTTGAGGGAATACTATACCACCTTTGCTTCTGGTGCCAAAGGAAGTCGTAGAGTTTCCTAAGTGAGAAATCTAAAGGGGGAAAAGACACAGCATATTAAAGGTGGGATCTTACCACTAGACTCCTGTATAAAAAAACTAAAGACTACAACGCTGTTGAGTTGAAGTCTAGTTGAGGCTAGAATGAAGACTTCAATATTGTGAAAGGTTCCAAACCAGCTCAGAAATGGGCATATTTCAGATTTCAAAAAGGTACCCACAACCAGAAAGGGCTTTAAGAATCTGTAGTAATAATTTGAATCTAAATTTTCCATAGTTAAATAACAACACTACTTTTCTGTCAGAAAACAAAATATAATCTAGATTTTACTGTCATCCCTCTTAAAGACCAGGTTTTGTCATTCTAGCTTTCAGGATATGATCAAGCTATTTTCTAAATATTCAATTTTATTTTGATATATGATGATTCAAGAGGAAATTTCTATAGCTTACAACAAATCTGTTGTATATCTTGAGATCTTCAACCTATCTTATGAGATGGATAGGCTTATAATATAAGATACATATTTCTGTATATTTTATGAATATTTGTTATACCATATTCCTTTTTCAGATCAAAATTCCAGTACAAATGCACTGAAATAATAACATATAATACAGTAATTACAAGAAAATTTGTATTAACTTCAAGTTCATAGAGGAGATGCATTTTTTTCTGAAAAATAAAATATGACAACTTTAAAATTTATGTGCTGATAAGAAAAAGCCCTATATTATTTAGCACACTGCTTGGAATTGAAACATTTCCAAATCAGTCAATAGTTAGAATGGTAAGAATCCATCATTTCACTGACACTTAACTCCTTGTAGAAAAGATGTCTTATTTTAAATGTATTCTCACACAAACTTGTCAATTGGAACCTGTCTTGGTACATAATTTCATTTTGAAGATCACATGATACCTAAATGTTATTAAACAAAAAAATCTTTTATCTCTTCATTTAAATACAGATCTGAAATGCAGCATTAGAAACACTAAACATGGATTACTTGTTCTAGTGGCCTCCTTTTCTCAATGTGTGAATAAAAGACACAAAATCTGACTCATTATTTTTAGTTTTACTTTTAGCACACAGTACTGGAAACATATACATCCTACAAATATAACTCTAAATGAAAGAGTATACACATTTTGGCTAGGTAGTAAAAAAGTGAACATTTATGTACTAAATGTTTCCATATCTAATATTCTTTTAGTATAGTCATCCCCAGAATGAGAGCTGGAGGTAGGTCATAAGCAACGCTCTTTAGCCAGGTAATGAGAAGTATTCATCAGATGAAGCATCTATGTGATCAGCAAAGTGGACCATGCCCCTCGCAAAGAATCCTTTCCAGTATGACTTACAAAAAGTACGTGAATGCTGCATATCAACAATGGCATGGTGGCCCAAATGCTGTCTTCAGGAAGTGATTCAGTTTAAGATCAGCATAGCTAAATTAGATATCTACTTGTATATTACCTATACATGAGCTAGACATCTTAGTCCCATTATAGTCAGCGGAGCTCTAGTAATACATATAGTCATATACCTGTATAAATGCTTAGCTTCACTACTGTGAAGGCTCCCGCAGAAATCACTGCTGTTACTCTCAGTAGTACAGTGAACCAGCATAACTGGTTTTGGATTACAGTCTAAGTCCACAATTGCTTGATCAGCCAAAACTCCTTTGTCTCCAACTTAGTAACTCTGAAGCAAGATCAAGGTAAATGGCAAACACAGAAACTGAAAACTTACTAAATGGTAAATGAAGTTTAGAAGAACCCATGTTTTCCACAATAGCATGACTGATCAAATGCACAAACCTTTCATGAAGGAGTGACAGCCAATTGATTATTTTATCAGGCAAGGTTGTAATGTCACTGGAATTAAATCCAATACGAAGAATTTAGTATCAGTTTAAGAAAGTGGTAACTAATGAAGAAAAAAAGAAGCAGTACACTGGAGACACCTGAAACTCAATTGCAAAGAGGTGGGGAGTACAATAAAAGCTGAGACAAGAAACACAAGGTATTAAAAAGACTAAATAAGAGCATCCAATAAATTTTGAAATTCAGTAACTGCTAAATATGTGTCTACAAACAAACACTGAAGTACGTGGTCTCTCATATATTTCCAGTGAACAATTAATTAAATACAACCATTGACCATCACCAAATTACAGGGAAGCACAACGTACTCCAGAGCATTAATTCTTTGTCATAGTTCTGCAACACATTAGTGCCATGATAGTCCCCCAAAAATATTTTTAAATGCTTAAGACTTGATACTTTTTTGTTCACTAAAGTCCTGTTGGAATGGCACCTTGTAACTGATGTGTTAAATGTAATTATTAGAAATATTGAATTAAATTAATGAAGCAATGGCTTTCAATTTTTATCCCAAATCATGCAATTTGTCAACTTACATTTGAATCCTTATTAATTTTATCCAAATCTCAATTTAAATTTTAATATGTCAGAAAGATGAGAAGGTGAATGAGCCCAACTAAACCAAGACATCAACATCACTGGAATTATATTTTATCCACGTACTTATACCATTTGCAGCAATGAAAGTACATGCAAGAGGATACAATTCAGACAGACTTTGTGATTTATACAGCACTTGAAATACAGATTTCCACAAAAGCACCAATCTTGTGAGTATTTACGTGTAACTACATACGTAAAAAGTCTCTCTGATTTCCATGGGATCACACGTACACATTGGCAGGCTTGGGGCTTTACAGTATGTCACCGATCTTCCATTCCCATGCAAAAAAGATTTGCTACTGACATTCAACCTTATTATCTATGCGTTAAGGACTCAAATGCAGCAATCAGTATGTTTATACTGACAGGTCATACTACTCTATGCTCTCTTCCCAGTCTTCGGCTAGAAAAAGAAAATATAAAATACGTACTGTCTATCTCTATATCTTTATATATCTCTAAGACCTATCTTCAATATATTGTACCTTTTTTAAAATGTGTACACTGACATTCATACTACGTATAAACAGAAAAAAAAGGCCAAAAAAAGCATTATGGAATGTTAAACAGAGAAATTACAAATGTTTTTAATATCAGTTCTGGTTTTCAAGTGCATGGAATTCTATGCTATTAAATGTCATTTTCTGGTTCTATTAAACTTGTAAACAGGAGTGTAAAAAGGCCTATTTTCTGGTATTGGTGGCTTTTCTACTTATAGCAGTGACTTTTTCCTGTTGTACTTACCCTTTTAATGGACACACAATATGTTACTCTGTGCCCAAGCTCACCTACTCTTTCTTTTCTCAAAAGACAAGGCACATCTGCCACCTGCTCTAGTCTGTGTCCCAGCAACAACTGTCGAGCAGCAAAAAGATTGATTATCAGTCAAAAACCATTCAACAACACCAGATTTTGGTAGGTTAAGCTTGCTGATCCAGCAAGAGATGGTGTGAAATTTTCAGTAATGTGTGCCAACATTTTGGTGCTAAAAGAACAGCAGTGCATGTCACAATGAAACACAGCCAAAGATATGCAGACAAAGCACAGAAGTTTTTGTTTTGAACTTGGCTTGCAAGAGGAAAACAAGAGAAAGAAAAGACTCACTTAATGAATTTGAAAATCTATCATAACACTTCAAGTCATATGCATGAAGAAACTATAATAAGAGTACCGGTGAAGACTTTGTAACAAATTAGAGCAGTACCCATGTAAAATACTGCAATAATAGGACCATGTAAGTGATTCGCACAGTACAAATAAGCAGTTTTATCATACATGTTTGCAAGAATAAATACAGAGATCTGTGCCTTTTACTGAATAGATAGGCCATTCATTACAGCCATTCTAGTGAATGGATCACCTGTATCATACTCAGAATAATTTTTATGTTATCAACAACAGCTTATCATATATAAAATTGATCAGGTAAGACGCAGGCTTGCTACTATAAGTTTCATTCATGAATACCTCCATGAATATGTAAACATACCTTTCATTACTGGACTTAAATCATAAAGAGTCTACCAATTAATATTAGATCTTTATGTGTATAGAGAGAACTATGTAGTAATTTTCTTAGGTAAATAGCCAGTAATGAGTACTAGATAGATATATTATTGAAATGTATTTTACTAAGTAGATCAGTCTGTAAAAGAGTTAGCGAACGATTATTTTGTGATTCAGAATGAAAGATTTAACACTAAAGCATGTGCCCTAATACTTCCTAAGATAACACATGCTATTTAAAACTATGTAGAAAAATAAAACGAAAGGTTTGTTTCTAAAGAAAGCATGCAAGAAAAAAAATGGCCCAAAGCGCAGAGAAAACTATATACAAAATAAATACAACACATATATAAAATATGCACACTAGTTGAATGATTTATCTTTAGTTTTTCTTCTTTTCTGTCCCTAACTTTTTAACAAACATATCACACATTTTACTACTACAAGATTAAACAAATTGGAATGTTTCACATAATGTTAAACAATTGGTCTTATTTGCATTTCTCATTGGAATTTTACACTGAAACTGTAGATTCCTATCTACACATACAGTATCCTAATAATAATTTTGCTTTTTAGAATACATTAGCTTATATATATTAAAAGTTCTTTATCACAAATGCTGGATGAAATAAAGTTTAATGAAATACCCAGTTGGTATATTGAATTTATACTGAACCCTTGCTAAGCTAATGTTATAAAATGTTACCACAAACTTGCTGCAGAAATCTCACAAGGTATGTCATGATCTTAAAATATGAGAGAAACTTTTGCATTTACATTTAAACTGTAAAGGATTCAGAAATAGTTTTCCCCCCTTGTAAAAAAATGAAACATAATTATCAATTTGGTAAAGTAATGAGAAGGAAAGACGACAAATTTTAATAACGGTCTTACCAAACACTCTAAAATGAATAAGCATAGTAGATATTCCATATAGCTCTATTAAACTCTCAAAAAAATTTGAAAAATGACATTAATGAAACCAATTTTACATTCTGGATTATTTTTGCTAGTGGAATAATCTTAATTAATTATGTCTGTTTGATGTCACTGAAACTAAACAGTAAATTCAATAATCTCTTTACATTTTCACCATTTAACCTCCTGCAGGCTCCCTAATGTCTATTCAGATCTATATTAAATTAAGTACCAATGCTAATGAAGGGCAATAAACGTGGCTGTCAGTAGATTTTTCTTTCATTAAGCACATTATCCTCTTACTGAGCTGTAAATGAGTAAACATTAGTTTTGTTAAACCATGCAAAAAGACAGGATGAAAATCATTTTTAATTGCACCCCTTAAGCCATTTGCTAGGGGTTCTCAGTTTTGTTTCTGTTTTTTTACCTTTTATTTTTTTGAATGGATATAAAAAGGTCTCTCCAGTTGAAATATAAACGTCGGCATCATGGGGTATGTCTTTAGGTTCTAGTGCTTCAGTGCCGTCTGCCAAGAACACTCATTGTGCAGCCATGTTCAGATTCAGCTTTTCAGAGCGCTCCTCCAGCAGCTAAATGAATGCAAGAGGTAAGGAATACTGATTACAAACATACTTATTTTATGATCAATATTTAGTCAGAAAAAATAAAATTGGAAATAAAAAAATCCACTCTCATCTAATTCACCAATCATAGTAACTGCACTACAAGTAATGTAATTTTAATGATTATTACTAAAAATCATAGGATGGGAAAAACACATAACCTTAAAAGATTGCTTTTAAAATATTGTGCTCTTGCCTTTTAATGTCAAATAATATTGTATATTATGCTGTGACTTATTTCACTTCGTGTTTCTAAGAATTTTTAACAAGTCACACAGTTTAGAGATAGTGTTCAAAGGACAAAAACTTTCATACAAGCTTATTTTAAAGGAAAAAAGGGTTTGAAGCAACAGCTACAAATAAACTTTGTGCAAGTAAGAAAACTTTTATTAGAGGTTACTGGCTTAATTAAGGATGCAGAAACTTTAGCAAAGATCTTTCTTGTTCTTGTGCCCTTTTTGTAAGCTATGACATCGATTACATTTGGCTGCTGTTTAATAACTTTGGATACTTCAAATGCCCTCCAGACGTGCCAGAGTTTTGAAACAGAGAGCACAGTTAATTCTGTCCAAAACATTCAGTTTGGGATATTAAAGAAACAATCAAAGAAGATATTTGTCTTTTCTTTTTTACTTTTTTTTTTTTTAAACTTTTATAATAATTGTGTGAAAAGACAATTTGAATGTATGGTCATTAGATTTCTTCACAGTGTGAGAATTTAGTTCATAGCACCTAAGTTGTGAATATAATACAGATAAATTGGACTGTTATAAACCAAATAGATTTAATCTATCCCAAATTAAGTTTATTCAGACTTCTAGATACTTGAAAAGTAGTTCCTTAATTCCACTATGAAATCCTTTTATGAAATCTCTTAATTTACTTTTTTTTTTTTTAATTAATTTCACAAGAAAATAAATTACCTAGTTTTAAAAGTATTTTTCAGAATATATCAGAACAAATATATATAGAAAAAAAATTTGTTGATTCTGAGAAAACATGTAATTAAAGAGCGCTTTCAGTGCATAGTATGTAGGTTATTGCTTCTAGATTAAAAAGTAAGAACTGATGACAGTCTTTTCTCAGGCAAAATTTCAATCAAATTGACAGCAATTATGCCTGTACAGTGACTGCAGAGTGGGGCTTATTGTTAATTGTTTCTGTTTCCCAGATAGCAAAATATGTTCTATGCAGCTGCCAGAGCAAAATTAAATAAAGTAATACTCAATTAAAAAAAAATCATAATACCATTTTAAAATGCGTATACCACAAACAACTTCTGAATATCACCACAGTAACAGTACTTTTACAAAGAAAAGAAAAAAAAAAAAAGGGAGGAGAAAGCAGATTTATAACAAAATGTCATACTTCAGCAAGAATGTCTGTGGCGTACGGTCTCCATCCTGGGCTGCAACAAGATGTTCCCATGCAGAACTCAAAGCTGGTCTGAGGCCTTAGATTTTAATTTTTTTCCCAAAAAAGTCTTGGAATTTTTTTCATTCATTTCAATTAGCACTGAACCGATGCTTCACTTAAACCATAATGGCATGTAGGTATTCTCACGTATTTTACAGTTTCCACATTTCTTGAATGACACAATGGCCACATACGAATCCTAGCTTTTTTGTTGTGTTTTACCATTTCTAGAGCAAGCTGTACTATTAAATCAGCATAACTACTTCAGTGTTGAGTACTAAACTGTATAAACAAGGAAGCCAGAACGTGCCCCCCTTAAAAAGTATGTATTTTCTTTTCGGTTTTAAAGCTTAAGACTTTCATATACCATGTGACAAGTATATTAACATACCTGTCTTACCATACCAAATTAGCAATTACAAATACTTTAATGGTTTTGGATAAAGCACTTTCAGAAAGCATTTACAAAAAAGGAATTTAGAACCATTTGTATCATATTTGAGGTCACATTCACACACAAATGAGAGGATACCATGATAACTATAATCATCTAGGTTTGTCTCAGTTTACAACAATTTCCCTCCTCAAAATAAAAGACATGAACAACAAAAAGCTTTTGATGAGAAGATTGAAATTAAACACACTAAAATACACTTTTGTTCACCAGGTCTTCACTTTAATCTTTATGGTGCATTGCAAAATCCAATTTTTCTCTTGGATTTTCCAGACAGACAGAATCAATTAATTTCGGATTAATTATGGAGAACCACATTCTTCTTTACAGAGTGTCAACTCAATGGATAGTCCATATCTATTGTTAAGTCTATTAAAAGTTTGTAAAGCAAGCCAGGATGCCTGCTTTTTGTCTTTGCATTTGTCTTTCAGAAATGTTTGATGAAATCAGTATGGTTTTAAAAAGGATATACTCTGAGAAACTGTTAGGTCAAGAAATATTAACAAAAATTAGCAAGGTCTGTTTTAGAATATCAACTTTTAGAATCATAATTACAAGGTAACTGAACTAGGGCAGTCATGATTAAAAGCAACAGAGAAGAGCTTTGATTACCTTAGTTGACCTGTGGGAACACTTTCAGCTCTGTTTCTCTTGGATGGTGATATAAGACAGAAATTGTCTGTACTGCTTGATTGGTAGCTGTCTATATGTCTGATACTCCATCACAGCTCTGAACTGATTTTGTTTGATGTGTGGAACAATCTTGAAGTCTTGACCTTCTTGATACCGTTGCTGATTGCAAGTGAATGTTATGGGCAAATAGAAGTTGTCTAGAGCTTTGTTTCCCTTCAATATCTTTAACAGCTACTTTTGCATAGGAAGGGAAACATTTTCTGAAACAGAAATACAATAAATGTAGTTAAAATTTTATCTTTTTGCTCTAGTCTTTCACCTACTTTAAATTAGTACTGATTGTACAGAGTTCAGAAAAGCCTACAACTTAATTGAAGTTGAAAAATACTTTATGAAACTGTGTTAATATTTTCATCCTGACTCTTATTTGTGTAACTATAAAATTACTTCAGAATTTAGTTCAATTAATCTTTGCGTAAGCTACAATCAGAATGGGAATTGTATAATGTGCTATAGGACAGGATTATGGTGAAGTACAGTAGGTATTTCAGCTATATTATACTGTCCTCACGCTGAGTCTGTGCTAGCCTTCCTTTATTCAAAGTTATCTCATAAAGCTAAAAAAAAGGGGGTTTATTTGCATAAAATCAGTAAAAATAATGATAACAAAAGCCTCCAACTTTCAATTTGAGGCTACTATTAATGGCAGAAAATTGCTTTATACTGTAGACCAAAAGTCTAGATGGAATATTCACCTATATGAAGATCACAAAAATTAATTTTCTCCAGTCTTTGGAAGACCCAAATCAGCACTAGCGTAACTGTGCCAACAGCAGTATCAAACATCAAGAAGAAGCAAGAAAGGAATCAGATGAAATCAAGCCCTCATTCTTCTTTCATATTCAAATAATTCTTAAGTGTCAGAATATTCCCATTATAAATGACAAAAATTATGTCACAACAAATGTGAACTTCAAAATTTGTCCTCATGGATTGCAGTATGTTTAAATATACAAACACAGGAATACTAATTATTGGAGTTCAATCAATGAAAACTCTTTGTAGCGTTATGAGTCTGAACACACTATGCTGTGTTTCGAATTCTGACCAGTGACAGAAGGAGGACATTATTTTTTGTAAATACTCTTTTTCTTAAAAGACCATTTTGTTACCTACTTCAAGAGCAGAAAATAACTACAAAACCAGAAACAAATTTCTTTATACAATAAAAATCTATTAATTGCCATTGTTTATTCTGTAGATAACTTCCTTCTTTAGCAGATAACATCCTTACTCACTACTCATGAACTATTTTGATGGAATATTAACAGCACTGTTAGTATTAACTAGGAATTACCTTGTTTGCGTGACAAGTAAAGCATCATGTAAGTGGTCTGGTGTAGCAAAGGGCTACTATTTTTCAACAATATATAGTACCTACAAAACCTCTGGTCACCAAATTACACTATACAAGGAAAATACCTACAGGACTACTACTATTATTGTTCCTCAGTCCTTGTACAGCTTTTCCTTAAAATTTCTCACCATTGTAACAACTATTCATACATATAGTGTATGCAAACCTTAGGGCACTTGTGCATACACTCCAATTCCTTAACTGAGGTGGTTTCAAACAGCAAATGCAAGATGCAATTACCTAGAGTAATCTTACTGTTGCATTGCTTAGCTGTTTTATACCTTGAGAAAACTCAAATTTAGATGTAACCCTGGTGCCCATCTTTCCGGAGACTAAACATCATGAAATTAAAGTCTTAATAAGTGCAAACCTCGTAGAAGAGTCAATTTCAAATGGTGTTGACTAGTCAGGAAAAACAGCTTGGTACACCACATTAAAGCAAAATTTCTTCTTAGTCAATGGTAAATTTTGCTAGCTGCTAACACCAAGATGTCAAGATCCCATTTTTATGGCACAAATAAAGATGCCCAGGTAGAGAGATGCAGAGAGAAAAGATTTTGAAACCAGAAATTTAAATGGGAAAAGAAATGGAAAAAAAAGTTAAAAAACTAAAGATCTCTAACAACTTTTTCCCCATTTAAAAGCAATTAAATTGCTTTTTATTCATGGCCAAAGCACTGAAATCTTTTTGTAACTATTACAAAAGGAATTTTTGCTTTCAGTTAGTTCCACGTGCTAAAATTGTTTAGCTACATCAGATCAAAATTTTTATTCTATTGAACTAGTGCAATTTTCTAATTATTCATTGTTGTCTAACTAAAGCACATTTCTCCGTATTTCTTCTTTAAATAGAAAATAACGGTACACTAAAGAAAAGAAGATAGTCCATACAGTTTTCTAAGACATAAATCTACACATAGCTCATATTTTTTTATGATAAGCGAAAAAGATAGTTACTTTAACAGACATTGGTTCAGTAACAGCTATACAGGTCAAAGTTATGACACAGTTTTGGATATGAATTCAACAGCAGGATAATGACAGTTGCCAAGGATTTGTACTTGCTGTCGCTTAGTACTAGTGTTGCCTGTCAAATTGTCTCTTTTTCTTATACAGAAGCCATGGAATTTTTTATGGATAGCAATTACTTACAATATACAATGAAGTACATCAGATGTAACAACCACCCTTTAGCCCTTCATTATTTGGTCGTCTCTTTGTTATATCTAGTCATCCATTTTCACCTAAATTATTTATTTATACTGCATATTTGACAAGCATGTATTCTTTGCTTTATTTTTTCAGTAGTAGTTCAAAAGATATAGTGATTTATTTTAATATTCTCTTATTTAAATTTACATATTTAAATTTACCTTTTGTACTTGCACTTCATGTTGTATTTCTCAAGAAAAGCATTATCTGCACAGCGAAGGCATTTTATTTATCTACCAAAGGTATTAAAAATTAAAATAATGGTAATATCATATCTTAACCACAATGGACTGGTTAAGAAAATCTTATATTTATTCATTATTTGTTTGCATTGTTAAGCTATTTTTCTCTAGCCATCCCATTTCTTATTTGTTTGCAGTTACGTTACTGTTGCACTACATGCATGTATGCTCCAGATAACCATATTAATGTATCTTTATATTGACAGATAAGAACATGATGTTTCATATATTACGGTCTTGAAACATTTTCTGCATTAACATCATCATAAAACTTGGGAAAATTCTGAATTTAATTTTATTATACAGGAAACCCACAGCATGCATCATTTACATAATAAAAAGCAAAGCCTAATAGTTTAGTAAATTTAATATGCTTGGGAAACTGCCTTCATAGTAACACCCAACAAAGGGAAGCTTTACAGACTATCACTTGGGGAAGGGACTTCTTCAACAAATAATGCTGCAAACCTCACACCTGCCAAGTAAACTAAACTGTTCTCAACTCCTACAGCAGTTGGAAAGAAAAAGTGATGATTGTTTTCCTTTTATTAGGAAAGCCAAATCTTCTCCTTTTCTCCTAACACTCTTTCCAATTACAGGCTATCACAAAACTACAATCCATTCCAAATGAGTACACCCTGAGTAATAACCTAATAAGTACAAGCTGTGTGTGAAACTCGTGTCCCACTAAAATTGTTGGGAATTTCGCCAAAGGCTTGAATGAAAATTTTATCCTGGATCTCTGAGTTGATGAATAGAAAGAAATTGCTTATCCTTTCTCTGTCACTTCCTCACTGAAACACTGGCATCCCACAGACCTCTGGCCATGAAAGGTTTTTCTCCAGTATGCTAAAGAGAAGAAAAGAAAACTATATTGCTCAGTTAGGCAGTTGGTGCCTAATACAGAAGAAAATGTTTAAACAATCCTTTTTGGATATCATGATAATGTGACAGCATTTACTATCTCTTCTTGCTTAGCCAAGAAACTAGCCAGCACCCAATACATCTCTTCTGTCTCACCCCAAATGGCAGAGAAATGGATTTTCTTTTGATGCCTGGAACAGATAAAACCTAACTCAATGCCTGAGGAATGAAGTGGCCGCGCTACGGAAAAGCAATCAGGGCAAAAAATGAGAACATACGTTTCCTTGACCAAAATAAGCGCTCACAAAGAAATTGATAATTGAGTCCTCATATCATAGTTTTACTAGCTAGGTAGAAAACAAGGTAAATAAAAAGCTGTAAAAGTTTGAAACTTAGGGGACACTTATCCTTGCACAGTTAAAGTGGCTACCATCTGCTCCCACGCTTCTCTGTGAAACAGAGAAGAAAGGGTAGCAGCACCTTGGGATCTTAAATGGCTGTAAGGGCCGTGACTGCATCCCCCTCCTGAGGATTTGGCTGCTGGGCTCAGGGCCAGCTTAGAGATAGCGCAGCTGAAGGCTGTCCCTCCTTCCCCCTGGTGACCGCAGGGAGCTGCCAGACAGCTCTGCAGGGTAGCCTCAGCCAAGGCTGGCCCCCTTCTGCGAGAGCTGCCATTAAGCCAAAGCTCTAGGGCTTGGCCTTGCCTGAGGGACACCCCACCCACACGGCAGCCATGCCCCTTCCCATGCCCAACCATGGGCCCCGCTGAGCTGCACCCAGGCCCCAGCTCATGGCTGACGTCCTAGCATGGCCTGGTGACCACTGGCTGGGTCTGACCCGGTCACCAGACCTGGTCCAGACCCCGGCTAACTGACTCGTGGTCCTGGTTCGACCTCGGCCCTGATCCTCACCTCAGCTCCCCTGACAACCTGAGCTCTGGCTGTCCCCCACTGCCTCACTGGGCCCTGCCTGACAAAGCGCTGCCCGCAGCCTGGCTGTCAGGCCTGGCCTCCAGCTCGCCCACCTGCAGGGAGCAGCCAACCCTCACTGCGCTCTGCCAAGGGCTCTCAGGACACCATGGGATCTCTACCCTTCAATAAATACATGCAGTATCTTGTCATTTCTAATCATTCTTATACTTTCTTTGGTACAAAAATATCATCAACCCTCCTGACTGAAATCAATTATTAACACCATGACTTGATGTTCCAGTTTGTGGTATCTAAAGAGCCAAAGAAACATCAGAAGACAAAATTATTTTACAGATTCCAGGACCACTATGTCAGCTATAGGTGAATCCAGAATGAAGGATTCACAAGCACTGAAAGAACTAAAATTTTAATTAAAGGCAAATGTTGAAAATCAACCTGTCTGTAGAGTTTTGCCATATTTTTCCCCTTACTTGAGTGAAACGGAGAGTATGCTGTACAGAGAAAGCATAAAAATATTTTATGTGTTTTACTTCTCTTCATCTTTAGTCTTTGAGCGATGCTAACAAAGTATTTATTCAATTATATTTTTAGAACTTATCACACAGCAGCAAATTAAGCAACTTTGACAAATGACATGAGTGAAAAGTTGCCACGGCTTTACTCACACATTTTTTGCTAATGTAGGTTGTGCATCCATGTGGCATGAAGACATTTGCAAAGTTAAGAGCTCATCATATTTTTGCGATGATGCACGTGCCATATGGCATTTTTCCTGAGCACTTATTGGACTTCTGTTGTTTGCCATTTCCTGTCCAGAAGTGCAAAAGGTTGTAACTAAAATGAAAGCATATGCTTTTTGTTAAGACCGATGATTAAATAGTGATTAGAAAATCAGACCAGTCTTCTATTATAATTTTCTCTACAGATTGTGAGAACACGGTGCGTTTTAGACAGAGTTTCATTGGACACATTTGTATTTTGCATATTGGTCTTTTCTGAAGAAGTAAGTTTTGGAATCAAAAGGGAAATCTGGAGGCTATAAACAGAGAAAATACATTCTTTGTGGACTTAGATTAATGTGATTATCCATATACATAATAAAATCAGAAACACCTGAAATAGTCATATAGATTTTCAATAAAACCTTCTCCTCTCCTCTCCTCTCCTGTCTTCCTCCATGCTGCCCTCTATCTCCTCTACCACTATTAGAATGGGTTTCAGAAGTTGTTTCAACTAAGACATCACCAGGAACTTAGGAGCTTTGTTATTCCTTTTAACAGGAAAATTTTCTTTTTTCTTTTTTTTTTTTTTTTTTTTCTTTTTTTTTTTTTAATTTAAGGAAAACAAGTATGTGACAGACCTTCAGATAAAATAACCTGAATCCAGGTCAGAATTTACATAAACCTAAAATAGATCACTGGCTTTTGGACATACCTACAGTCTAATATTTTACCTATCATTGATTGAGACAGACTGGCGGCCAGCTGAGAAACCCTTAAGTTACACTTTCTTATGCATGAGATCTGCCATCTGACGTGCAAGTTACCTGTGAGAAGGAATCTTTCATTTTCAGTGCTACTGCAAAAGCTATGCTGACAAAATACAAAGCAAGGTCTTAAAGTGAGTGCTTGCTTTAATATTGTATAAAGATCAATGTTTGAATATATGTTCTATTTTAATGAAAAGAAAGAATGTACAATTTACACAGTCAGCTGTACTATTTTTCAGAGACAAGAGTTTGTGGATTGATACCTATAACAGCAAACCTAACAGTAGTAGTAAATGCTAAAGCAAACCTGAAGCTGGCCTTCACAGTTTAAGAGCCAATTCCTGAAAATACTTACACAGTGATTTAATAGAAAGCATGTCAGTGTGCCCATTCCTTCAGTGCAAATAGAAGTATATATGCCTCTCTGCAGGACAGAAGCCCTGTTGTGCATTTCTTAAACAAATGTTTGTGTTTGAAGTAAATATTATTATTTTCACAGTCTATAAAACACAGCCATACCACCATGCCCTATAAATCACCATGACAAACTTTCAACATTCTATTCATTGAAAACAGCTACAAAATCATTTAATTGTACAAACTGATCCATTTGACTAGTTATGCAAAATACTAGTCACTGTTTCATTGCCCTCACAGTTTCTTGAATTACTCTTTCTTCTAGATCTTTTGTTAAATAGATTAACTTTTTTTTTTGGTCATAGGACTTTTTTTTAACTATATGTCTATATAATGTCTAGCACAACAGGCCCTGAACTTGCCTGAAAGGTCAATGGACAACACACACCTCCCACAAATTCAACATTAAGGCAACAATAAGGTAATAATGTAGAACCAAGTCATTCTATGAGCCAAAAAAGCCAACTGTGTTGCTGAAATATAATTTTAATGTTGAACTAGATTAATCCCAGTACCGGCTACAAAAATCAGAAAGAAATGCAAATTTTAATCAGTAACATTTATTTCCATTTGACTGGATTGATCTTCTGTGACTGAGTACTATTCCTCTTTTATGTATCTTAACCTTCAAACATTGATTGGTGATATGCATTATCTCAAAACACCTTTACCATGTGCTTACTTTTATAAATTTTACTCAATCTCATTCAGCATGGAATTTGACAATAAAGTAATATGACCTAATCGTTGGGCGACGTCAAAATGGACAGACTTGCTCCCCTCTTCCACCTCTTCCCTTTGCCCTGGACAAGTTCTCCAGTCACCTTCTCTGTGCTGGCACTGACACATGACAAATCTGTCCAGTGGAGCTAAATCAACAAAAAATTACAATTTTTTTAGCCAAATAACTTTTCTTCTCATTTATCTCCATGAATTCTTTCACTGTGTTTTTCTTTTTTTGGTGGATTGATACCTAGGGCAGCAAGAGTACATGACTGAAGCGGGTGAAAAAGGAATGGCGGAAGAATATTACCACTTTCAGTGGCAACTAGTCAGTAGATCAGCACAGTTGTATCTTCAAACTACACCTTGCAGTTCAACCTGAAAAGAGAACAGGAGTTTTGCTTAAGCTACAACTGAAAATATATGTAATACAGGATATATAATGAAATGGTATCTAAGGTACAGCAACTGCATTCTTTCCTGTAATACTAAAAGGCATTTTACTACTTGTTACCATACTTGGAAAATACTTTAGCGTTTAAAAGGATCCAAATAATGGAAAAATGTTGATCAAAAGTATGATAAATTCTAAACTGTATCTCTAAAGAAAATAAGCAAAAAGCCAATTAGCCCAATGCTCCTCTTCAACAAACATGTGGAAACATACCCAATTATCTCAGAAAAAGCCAATTAAAATCAAATGAATAATCTAAATACCAGAAATAAAAATTTCATTTTATAATTACCTTTCTCAAGAAGCTGGTTTTACCATAAACTGTGAAATATTGTCAATCTGTAATGTTTGCAAGCTTTACAGACACAGCAGTTGTTGCTCTGTTACCTTTGTGTACGTTGCAGTTTACATCAGCAAGTAACCAACGTGGCACTAAACATGCCTGTTTCTGATAAGCGTTTTCAAATGTCTGAATATTTGATTTAAATATATCAGAATAAAGATCAAGGTATATCAACAAAAGGAGTCTTATTCACTCTTTTCATTACAGAACTTTAAAAAGAGAAGAAATGTGGCATAACATGGCTTTACACACATGGTCAGCAGCACGTGACTATGCAGGATTTGAACACGTGTACAAGAAGGACAGGAAGAAAAGAGGTCCTTTTGTTTGACAAATCCACGTGCAATCCAGGCATAATTGTATTTTTAATTCTGGGAGAGTGGATGAGTATTAAAACTGTTTTGCATTCTATGACAGACATGAGAAAAGGAAAGCCATAAAATGGCACTCTCTCCTTTCAGAGCTGCGGAGAGATATTGAGAACAACACATATCAGAGATCAGTATTCCTTTCTCAGAATCTCATGAAGCATGATGCAATTCTTTACTAATTAATTCTACTGAGCCTACATGACAAAACTAGGATTGAAATTACAACATACGAAAACATTTACTACATAATGTAGTGGCATACAATGGGGAAAAAAGTTGATTTTTATGTATGTATGATTTAAACTGGAACAAAGTTGAACTTTGACTTCAGACAGCATAAATAAAACTCATTCAAATGACCACGAGGCCTCAGCAGTAAGGAGATGGTGGTACTAGCCTAGTCATGCTACCTTTTCCATTTGCAGGCAATCTGTACAGGAATGAAGCCTTTTGTAGCATGGCAATGTCTCAAGGGAAATCTCGTTATGATGAAAACGGGGATTAGAATATGCCATACTGTCCAAGTGTAACAAATAATGTTAGTTTATTGATGAATGAGACCCTTAATTCCAAACAATGGCGTGCTAGTGACTACATATTGTTGTCTCATATATATATATGAAAAATTCAAATCTTGGAGGATTTAACACCTGAAGGATTTCACTATGCTACCGCTGTTTCTTGTTGCCTTTCCATTCCACCACTCTCAGAGATAGAAGGCTAAGTTCATGTTTGGATGCTCTTAAGTTTTTGTGCTCATGGACGAAACCCATTTAAGACAGTAGCTTGTTGTGAGGTTTACCACCATGAGAAAACACTCCTCTCTCTATTCTCTCTTACTCATATAGCAATATTGGAAGTTAAAACATCATGTTAGTAATGCGATTTTTCAAATGCAGTTTGTTTAAATTAGCAAGTTCGCAAAATCAAGCATTGAAAATCAAGATAAAAATAGAAATTTGCAGGTTTTATTTGACTTTAAGTATATAGATTCTGATAGACTTAGTGACGTAATAATTTGGTTTCACGATTGGTCCAATTCATTCACTTCACTGAGTCAGAAATCTGCCAGGAAATGCAAGAAAAGATATAATTGTCCCATGGCTAAGGTCTGCTGCCCCAGGTAAATTGGATATCATTCTTTTCTTTTGCTTAAAATTCTAAAGTGATATTGAATAAGTTATACCAACCAAAATTTCGCAGGAAAACCACAAATACCAGCCACATTTTCTAGACACCTGTTTTGGAGCATCCGTGATCTGTTTTTGTAGTTTTTCCACTAGCTGTACATGAAGTCTGCTCTGAACACAGGAGATGCGTTATAAAGATAAGTAAACTCTAGGCGTTTTGTATTCCAAAACAGAACACCAAAACTCATTGTTACTTGGACACCTCAATCTTTGTGCCTCCATTCTCCCTGTCTGAAGAGGAACTGATGACATCCTTTGAACTTTCAAGACCAATGATATAAGAGTGTCATGAAGACTTGTAAACTAAAGTGTGGAACCAAGTAAGATTCTGCAACGTCTGTTTATTGTGGATGCTTATTATTGATGACTGCATCTTCAGCATAGAATTTGAATAAAGGCCCATACTTTAAACAAACATGTCATACGAACACTCCTCATTTTCGATAGAGACAGAGGTCACCTGAGAGTGAAAAAGCACAATACAAGTAAGCGATACATTGCAATGCAAATATGGCGGGTGAAAAAAAAATTAGAATAGCTGGTTCTTTGATCAGCCAAGTGTACAGCTGTAAATATTGTTCTAATGCTCGAACATTAAGTAAATATTTAAGGAAAAAAGTTGGACAGGCATAGATGTAAGTCCAGAGTAAATGTGGCAGGCTACCAGAGAGAGATAAATACTTTGTCAGAGAGCACAAGAGTAAATGCCGTGCTGATCAATGCTAGCAAGGCGACGAAAGGTATGAGTATCTTTGTCTTTCCCTCAGTTAATCTACGCCTGGTTTAGACTGATTGACACTGCACTTTAAAGACAAAAACTAAGTCATGAAATCTTTCAAATTATCATATTTGACTGAATTTTCATCCACTGATTTTACTCCACCTGCAGCACAGTAGACAAGGTAATAATTTATGATAATTATATGAAAATATACAATTAATATTCATCACCTCTCATTTCTCATCACTTTAGATGATCAGTAATGCAGAGTAAAAATGCTGTCAGATTTCTAATTGCTTTGTAATGGGCCTGGAATAGGGAAATCGTTAAAGACAAACAATCTGTCACTTGTCTGTTACCTTAACTATCTATCACTTAAAAGAGCCCTCATTAAATACATTGCTAATGAACGACAAAAGACTGTACTCAGTGTGCCCAGATGTACCTTTTTAAACAATATTGTAAATTGCTTAAATAATTCCCAAGACGTTTTCAATCATTTTTGTGGAAATTTAATGGAAAACATATATTTTCAGTGCATGTTACATCTCATTTGTTCACATCATTATGACATTGAGTCGATCATATCCACATCTCCTGGGAGACAAAACTTTGTTTTTCTTTCTACTGTTGACAAAACTACCCAATTAAAACAAATTCTGGAAGAATTTAACATTCAGACCTCTGACACCTTTCTCTTAAAAGATGAAAAGCAAAAAAAATTAATCTGTTTTAAATAATCCTATCTCTTCCAAGGGTTTTTAGTATCTACATTAAAAAAACCCAACATTGTTCAAGATTGAAGGAATTATTTTATCTTTCACAGGCAAAACAATTGTTCCCAAGAGACAGATTTCAGGATTTTCACTCATACCATTCTTTTGAGTCAGCTGCCTACTATAGCTCTGACAGCAAACTCCATTTGAAAAGAATTCTTCTCACTGTACTGATGTAAAGAGAACGAAAACAGCACGCCGGAAGGAATATCAGCAAGACCCCACAGTGCAATACTGTATTATTAATTGCCACATTAATTAATTAGTTACTCTTAACTGTCACGTTAAAAACTTGGAAAAAATAAGGCAGAACAGCTACAAAATTCATTAACGACAAAACACCTGGGCATGACTTAAACACGTTCAATCTCTTAAATTTATCAAAAGCAAATAAATACTCAGTGTTTGTTTATGTCAGTATATATCAGATGCTAAAACATCACAGTTTAAGGCAAAAGGTGTAAGATGAACCGATGGCTGGAAACAGAAGCCTTGCAAATTCAAGTTTAGAAATAGGGACAAATTTTAACAGTAGGATGATTAGCTGTTGCAACAGCCTTCTCACAAGTGAGGAACTTTCCATCTTTTAATATTGATAGTCAGACAAAACACGCCAGCCTCAGAACAGTCCTGTAATACATAAAAATTCAGACTAGGTGATCTAGTGCTTTCCTCAGGTTTTATTCCCATGAATCCTATTTCATCTCAGTTTCAAGGCAAATAAGAAAGAAGCAAAGACTATGCTTTCAGAAAACCATTAATTAAATAAATAAACAAGTGAGCTAACAGACTAATTCAGGTGTAGTGCTTTGTAGGGAGAACAGCGCCACAGTGTATGCTGAAGTTTAACAAACATAAGTGCTGTCCAGGTAGGGACATATTTGTCCAGACAGGAGATATACTACATGACTTTGCCTTTCCAACCAGAAAAAGGCATTTGTTGCAAAAATTGTAATTTCATAAATATTCTGAATATTCTAGATGCTAAGTAATCTTAGAAAGACTTCCCTTCTGATTTTTATATAACCTGTGCATCACTCTTTTGTACACATACAGAGCAATACAAAACCAACACAAACAAAAAAGCCAAAAAAAAAGGCTTTACTACTCTGAACAACACTTTGAAGAATAGCAGTGGTGTTTAGAAGCAAACAATGTGGTTAAAAGTGAAAAAGTCTGGATGTTTCAGCTGTTTCTTAAAATAATAAAATAACAAGGGGCTGGTCCATCATTTGTACATATCTGTTATTGTATTACTGCACAACATTTTCTATTCTGGCTATGAAAGACTTTCAAATTGGCCTGAGATTACTCAACAGCTGTGATAGTCATTACGACCAGACAGGGTATGATGAGCTAAGACTAACCCAAACATAACATTCCAATTTCTGAAACTGGATAGATTGAAATTAAAAGAGAAACTGATACACAAAGATTATAATACCAGACAAGGCCAGATAATCCTGCAGTGATTTCATAGTTTATGCATTTTGCAGCCCATGAACACCAAACAGCCTATTCTCTTTTACTTTGGCATAACTGCAAACATGCACAGAAAAGCATGAGTGCTTCACCTCCAAAATTGTTCCATTGGCTTCAGAGATAACTCCTTAACATTTACACTTAACTTTACATTGAACAACTAATGACAGATAATTATATTATCACACACAAATGCTCGCAAGCTCTCACATAATTCTGAGTTTAACATACGTTATGAGCTGGCTTCAAGCACCAATCCTATAACAAGCTAAAATGGAAAAACTCTATGCAACATTTAGGAATTTGGGGCATAAAGGATAAAAATGGATACTGTGTATGCATCCAGTCTGCAAGAGGACATCAATCATTTGTGGTAAAAGCACAGGTGTAGTAACCAATCTCCAAGACCGCCGTATCTTTTACAATTTTCCTTTTAATTTCCCCCTCCTTCACAATAACTGTACTTGTTCACAAGTCAGCCCCAATCAATGGCTGAGGGGAATACATTCAGTACGGTGGGCCGCTCCAAGTTATACGTGGGCTGATACAATCCAAAATGAAGAAGGTAGCTAGCGCATGCAACCGTACTGAAACCTTTGCCTGAGAGGTACATTCTAATTTCAAAAGTGACTATGTAAATTAGCTCACTCTTGATACATCTCATCTATAATTCAGTGATTTCAGTGAAATACATAATTATAGTAGGCATGGTGGTGTTAGGTTGATGGTTGGACTTGATGATCTCAGAGGTCCTTTCCAACCTTAGTGATTCTACGGTTCTATGTTTCTATACTGGTGCTGTTAACAGAAGTTAACACCACGCTGACAAAGGGAGCTGGGCTGTTCCACGGCTCAGACCTGTACTGCCCAAGCGCAAAGACAAGTCTCTCACCTTTCTGACAACTAGGGACTCTGTGTTACAAATGTGACCTCCGCTATAAAACTGCAGAAAAGGGCAAAACACTAACCTACTCACTGTTTTGTAGAGACATTGATGTCCAGGGTGGAGAAAAAAACGACTGACGCACAGGTCTTGTGTAGTTTTGTAGATGGGATGTTTTTCTCGCCTACCCAGAAAGTCTGCTGCTTCTCTACTGCCCATGTTAAAATTTAAATAAATTCTCCATGTTTGGTGTTCAGCCCTGTCTCACACCCTTCCTGCACCAGTGCTTGATGGGAACAACGTGCCAGGAACAACGCTCCCAGTTCTTCCCAGCCATGTCTGTACAGCCTGGTGCTGCTCTACTGAAACAGTTCAAAGGGTACCAAAAATGAGAAAAAGTTGCTTTCATTCTAACACACTGCATAAAAACATTGCCGAATGAAGTATGCTACACGTTTAACGTGATCGCGTGAGCTGAGTTTGGACTAGTATTTTGGGATTTTGCTAACTAGGATTGACTGAGATTACAGAAGCTGAAGTTCACAGCACCAACCTAAGGGCTTTTTTTTTTAAATGAGGGAACGTCTCACGTCATTAAGGCTGCTTCCCGAGTTGGGTTTTTTCCCCCCCCTATTAAGAGGTAGCTCGCTCTTCCCCTCTAGGGCAGTACTTTCTAGGCAGGAACCATGGTCCTACTGCGCCCACAGGGCCGGGGCAGCTTGCAGGGGCGGCGAGAAGGAGCCGGGACAGCCACCCTTAGGGCCGGGGTTTCCCCCCGGACACACACCGGCCGGAGGGAACCCGAGCCGACCCCCGGGACGCCGTCAGGGCTCGGCAGGCCCGCGGTGAGGAGCTAACCTTTGCGTCCGGGGCAGTGAGGGAAGGCCTGCAGCGAGGGAAGGCAAAACGGACCCGGCGCGCCCTGGGTCTTCCCGCGCCTGGGGGTGGTGGAATCCCTGAGGGGAGGGAGGGTGTCGGGCGGCCCGGACTCCCGCGCAGCCGGAGTAAAGTGGACCCCGGAGTCTCATCGCACCTGGAGACGGAATCCCTGAGGGGAAAGTGAGGGTGGAAAGATGTTCCCGCTGGCCCCGGGCCGGGAACGAGCGCTGGAGGGCGGCCGGGGCCGTTACTTACTGAGCCCGGCGGCAGACTCACAGCCCCGAGGCGCCGCCGGTCGCCATGGAGACGGCGTCCCGCCTCGCCTGCGGCTGCGCTTCCTGCCGGTGCCAACGCCGCTGCTGCCCGGGCGGAAACAGGCAAGGAGGCCCCGCAGGCCGCACGCGCCGCTGCCCCCGCCACGCTGACGGTGCAAAGCGCCACGTGGAGGGGCTGTTTCCTGCCGGACGGGTTAGCTGGGGCACCAGCCGCCTCCATCGACGGGCTGGCGGTGAGGGGCAGGTGGGTGCTCGCTGTCGCCGCGGGGTTTTCTGCCGGAGGGGGCCGGCGGTCTGGCACCGCCGTGCGGTTGGCGCTAACGGCTGCGGGGGGCCCTTGTGCCGCAGCTTCCGTGCTGGGGCGGTGGGAAGCCTCCGGCAGGGCCTGGCGTGCTGCGTGGGGCCGGGCTCCGGCGGGCTCCCTGGCCGCCCTCCGCCGGTCTTGCCGGGCTCCTCCCGCTGTCGAGGTCCGTGCGTCCTGCGTGCCGCCGTGTCGGTCTGCGGGGAGCTGTAGCTCCGGGCTGGGTCCGCGGTAGCGGAGGGATCGCTTTGTCCTGGGCGGTGGGCTGTGGCGGGGAGGCGTGACCCCAGGCCGCGCTCGTCTCCTCGCGGGCCTTTAAAGCCT
>VWZZ01006284.1:1318555-1391761 GCA_013399095.1 Psophia crepitans | reverse complement strand
TGCGCGGCGCTTCCCCTGAGGAAGAGGGAGCACCCCCCTGCAGTCCGGGGGGGCTCTGAGAAGTTTGGGAAACATACTTTTTCCCCCCCCGCAGGAAAAAAAGGATTTATCCCGAAGTATGATGTAGTCACCAGACAGTGGGTTTAGTGCTGAAATGGAGGGGGCGGGGGGAATCCTTTTTCTCTCTTGCAACAAGAGAAAAAAAAGCCTTATGAAATTTCTGAAGTGTTCCCTGCTGGGAGACAGTGCTATTTCTTATCAGAAAGCTCATGATAAATCAGCTGCTGCAAGCTTGGGATGTCAGTGTGCCTAAGAATGGGCTCACAGCTGAAGGATTACTGCGCTTTTAGTGGCATTCAATTCTCCTGATTATTTTTTTCGTTCTGGGCCATTAACCTGACGGCGGGGAGCCAGCAATAGGCAGCACCCAGCTAGTTAGCGCAGGCCCTAAGTAAAACCTAATTCTGGGTGCTTGTGTTCATCTTTTGGGCTGGCCCCACGGAGTAAGCTGGTTTTCTGCACTGTGGCCCTTAGGTAGGGGCGCAGGCGTGCTGGAGGGCCGCGGTCTGTCTCATAGCCCTCTAGTTTGGCACGTTTCTTCACTTTTGCTTTTTCTAACCCTTTCAAATTGTAATTATATTTGTTTAATTTTCTTTACACAGTGCTAAGGAAGTAATTTCCAAGCCAGTCAGGGTATGGCCTTTGAAAGGGGAACACAGAAGGACTGGTACAAAATCCTGGGGGCAAAGCCGTCGGACAGTCCAGCAGAACTAAAACGAAAGTACCAAAAACTTGCTTTATTAGTAAGTATGTTTTTGTTGTTAAAGATGTAAAAAAATAAATTTTATAAACCAGTAAGACGATGATTTCAGGATTTATTTTTACATTTTTTTTGTATAAATATGATTAATCAGGGTGTGTTTATAATACCAGTTCACTGAGGCTGGTTTAAGTTTGCCATAAACATTTGGAGTTTGAGTTACCGTTATATTTTGCAAACAAGGGTTGTGTCATTTTGGTTCCACAACACTGATCTGTCTCTCAGCTTTTCTAACCATTCATGAATAAACTGAGCCAAATACTTGTCAGGTGTTGGATAATCAGGCACAGAGGTCAGAGAAGGTCAGTGCTTGTAGCACATGGTTGTGAAATATACTAATTGATACTTGTGGTATTTACTATGATGTGTGTAGATACAGTGTGCTGAATGAACTCCTTGAATATATAAAGATCAGATGCGAAGAGCAGAAAGTTCTTCCTGGTAGTTTGTAGGAATGGAATAATAAAAAAAAAGGTATAGGAGGAAAATTTTGAAAAGCTTCTGGGGCATTTTTATGGAGTCATGGTTTTGGTCATGTATTATGACAATGTTCTGTGGATTCTCTTAATTTTTCCTGTACTCCTGGTATACGTGTATAAGGATCTCGGAGCTTTACAAGATTACTGGTATGATTCGTAGTTCTTCTATTTTACTTCCTCGGAATTCAGGCTTTTTGCTCAAAAGATGCTCTGGCCTGGCTTTCTGAGGAAAATGGGGTGTATTTTTTTGATACTCTTGACCATTTTCAACCATATTCGATCAACAAATCGAAGTCCCACAGTAAAGAAATTCTTAAGTTTCTTGAAAACTGGCAACCTGGTAGAGAAGAAGGAAAAAGGCGAGCAGAACTCTGTTTTTTATACATTCCTTTAGGTAGCTGCTAGCCAGACTGTCAGTATTGGCAGGGCATTGGAGAGTGCATGCATGGCTAATCTTGCTTGGGTTAAGGTATCTGAATGAATGTGATAAGAAGTTGGGTCTTTTAAGTGAAGTAAATAATAGTCAATGGGAAACTGAGTTTTGCTAGAGTTCAAATAAATTCATGGGTTGATTTTTAGAGGTGTTTTGGTGTTTGGTTTTTTTTTTAAATTCTAGCCCCTGTGAAAACTGTTTTGAAGGTCTCTTCAACAGTGTCAAATATGTTCCAAATTTACGTATTTTGATACTCTTTAGTTGAATGTGCTAAGAAGTCCTGCTGTACATCTACTCCTTCTCGGTGCTTCCTACTAACTTAATGCTTTGTCTGAAATTGGTCTGTGTATTTAGTCTTAAGTTTCAACACTTTACAAGATGTTCGCATGCAGATATTAGACGTTAAGTCCTTTGGTCCTCACTACTAAACATTAAAGGAATCAGGGTGCCTTAGAAACCAAGCTTCTTAGTTCTGCCCTTAACAGAAACAGGTGTTTTCTTGGACCTCCTAATGTTTTTTGTTTTACTGAATTACTAGTAAAATGTGAATAAAATATTAATATGGTCTAATGCTTCTTAATGAAAACAATAGAGGGATCTCAGTGTAAAATACCGCTCCTGTTCAGATAGTCTAATTTAAACTGATAAATGTGAGGAAGCCGATATATTTCTTTCACTATGACTCTATGTATAATAATGGCATTAAAATCATACGTAAAGTATTGTTCAGAGCTGTTTGCCACAGAACTGAAACTACATAATGCCTTTCCTGTATGATTTTTTTTTTTTAAATAAAACTGAGCCCTTTGTGTTCTAGCACTGGACTTACATGTAACTATTGAAGTGTGTGAAGTGAGAATTGTTGGAGATTACAACTGCCTCATTAAGTCTGTAGTTTTAGAAGATGAAATGATTATTTTAATATACAAGCTTTTCTTTAGAGTTTATGTATTTCCAAACTAAATGGTTAGTGCTCTTTATTTGAAGTCATTGAGAACTGTTAGAGAAAAAAACCTCAATTGGCTCAATTCTTTTGCTCTCAGTGATGGATCTGTCTTTCTGACTAAAAAGCCACACTGATGTTTACTTGTAGGTGTTTTCTCTAAGGCAGATCTTCGGTTGCTTGTCTTTTGTTGTTACCATATGTCCTGTCTCTGTTCATCCGTTTCTCTTAGTTGAACTGTTACAGACTCTACTTGTTTGTCTAATTACTAATACAGCATCTAGCACAGTCAGTCTGAAGTCTGCGAAAGCATGGAGGTAATAAAACAAGAATTTTCTTTACGCACCTTAAACTCATTGGCTATAGGAGTGCCTGGAGACTACATACCGTCACTAAAAGGTGTTTGTATAACACAGAGTTACAGTGTGAAAGTTACTGCCACAAATGTCGAGTCCAAGGGGTGCCATCGTTCTAAAAGTTATTAGTAAGAAAGTCTGCCGTGGCATGTTAACACAAAAAATACTCTCTATTTCAGAGGTTTGTGAGCTATGGACCTCCAAATGTTGGTGAAATACGTAAGCGAGGTGTTGCTGTGTTTTTTTGTCTTATCCTGATACTGTTTCCTAGGCATCCACTGTTTGTTGTTGGTAAAGTACATGTAGCTGGACCCTGCATCTCTGCTGTTGTGTCCTGCTCGGATAGAGTAACTCTGTGCCTCCCCAAGTAGAGCTTGTGCTTGGAGCTCTTGGTAGCTTCAAACCTCTAACTGGCAAGGTACTCTTTTTGGTTTTTTAAAGCTGTTGTTGGAGGAGGTGGTGGCAGTAATAGTGGGTGGAGAGCAGGTTTACATGCAGGTGTGTTTAGGTACTGTGGTAGTAGTCAATTACTGGAGTAACTCCAGTTTAGAAGTTGGAATAGCAGATGAGCACAGCCATGTATTGCCTAGTAAAAGATTTAATTACCAATTACCTTGTCAGTAGAGAAAGCTTTCTGGCTTATGTGTTGCAGCAGAAGTTAACCTCCTGGACAACTGTACTGTGCTGTGCTAAGTATCATAAAATACAAAAGTTTATGAAGCAACTTGCACCTTGGATACCAATTGCAGTTAATATGACATTTGTTCTGTAATTGTGAATATTCTGATCATAGATATTCATTAGCATCAAGCATAATAGATGGTGGAATTTATTTTTAAACATAATTCTGCTGTTTAAAAAATGGCAAATGTCTGAGTCCAAGCCTTCTTCAAGTGATGCCCAGTGCTTCATGTTGAGCATTTGCTTTTTGCCATCTGCTGTCTTCTGTATTTGTCAACACGTGTATGCTTAGCATCTTGAACGAACAGGCAGATGTAAACTTCCAAAGCTAAAAAGAGTTGGAGATCTTGCCATATGTCATCCAAAAGACAACTATATTTGCAGTTAAATCTCAGGATTGACCTTAATAATACAAAGTAGTATGCAGTTAAAAATGGTTGAATTGTAGGTTTGTAAGAATGATAAACAATAAAAAAGGAGATTGTTTCATTAAATTGCAAGAAAATTTTACAAATATGAGCTATTCTATCAATTTTTTTAAAAAGATTCTTGTGTGCTTATATGACTGATAAAATAATAAAGTATCAAGGTGATCCAGGTAACGACAGCAGCTGAAGATGACAGACTCTTAGGCACAAGATGTGTCACACTCGCAGTTTTATAAATAGCTTATTTTTAAAACAAACACAAACTCTTATGTATCCTGGCTCATAACCCTCTATCTTCTCTAGCACAGAGCTTCAGCCAGTGACTCTGAAAGAAAACAAAAAATTAGAAGTGTGTATTTTGTAACCAGCATAGCTTAATGCCAAGATTCCTTGATTGGCTGTGGTAAGATCATGCTTAAGTGCTTTCTGAAGCACAGAAGACTGGCAGTTTCCATGCTGTGAAAGGAATCACAGCAAATTTTGAGAATGAATATGTTGTTGAAGTGGTAGGAGTTTGGTCTTCTGTCTTTGGAACACACTGGTGGTTTTGAGATATTTGGGATACATATAGCCTTTTTATCCTTTTTTTTATTTGCATACACAAATTTCTTGAATGGATAAACAGGTTTTATGCTCTAGGAATAGGTTTCTCAAGGAATCCATATAGCTTGTAGGAAGGATAGTGCTTATGTTCCAGTTCTGAATGTGTATAGAATTAACAGAGGATAAAATTAGAGTAACAAAATAGGATATTGCGGGTGGGGGGGGTGCAGGGCGGGAGTTACATCATCTTATTATTGGCACAATTTTTACATCTCCTTTTGGTCTAGTACTTTGTGGTCAGAAAGAGTTGCCAGATTGTTTTCAAATTTTCATGTAGCTGCTCTATATCTGAAAACTGCCTTTTACAGGGAATAAAGTCGCCAAACACAAGCTTTGTCTAGCTGAAAATCAGGTGTCTGTTCCTGTTGATGCTGGTGATATTATAGGATACCTTTCAACTGGAAAAAAATTATTGTGCAGGAAAATTATATGCTGCTGTTACAGTGTGTGCCCTAATCTTAAAGAAAATCCATGTAATTTGAGCAGGGAGTATGCAGGAAGCTCTTATTTTTAATATGGTAAGGAAACAAAATGTGCCATTTAACACATAGTGCTACAAAGATTATCTTTTTTATTGAAAGGGGTGGTGTGTGTATATAAATACAAACCAAGTGTTAAGGTGATCACTTAATCTGTTTGAAAGAATAGAAAATTTGAAAACTGTATCGGGCATAGGTGAGAGTGACTCTCGGCAACAATAAAGACAGGATATTAATAGAAATTTAATGAAGCAAAATAATTTCAAGGAGATGTTGTTCCATTGAGCTTATGTAGGGGAAAGACATTTGTCTTTCTGGAGAGCAAAAGATCTGTAGCTTATCAGATTATGAACACATCGAAATTCTGCCGTCACAAGAAACACAGAGGATGTCATATATGTGAAGTTAGAGACCTGCTTGCATGATTGTTGTCTTAAAGTTTGTTCCAAAATAAATTCAGTGTTCCTCCTGAAAGGACCTGCCTACTGAGGAACTCTGTGCTGCATTTAAGTTGGGAATTTGAATTTTTAAAATGAAAACACTTTGAATTTTGTTGGAAGTGTCATCATAATGCTTTTTGCAATGGAAATTATGTTCTGTGTGTATTTCTCGTTTTAATAGCCTTTGCAGGACTTTTATTTTTTGTTTGAATAGCTACATATTTGTTTAGAGTTATTTGACAGATCGTCATGCTCGGCTACCTCTTGTTTCAGCTAACTTGCAGAAAATGAATTTTGTAGTTTGACAGTATAAACAAAACAAGTTCAGTGCACCTGACTGCAGCGTGACCGAGGTGAATATAATTGGCAACAGAGAAAGAAAAGCCACTAAGTTTAATGCAAGCGACTATTGTTTTGATGCTATGGGTGGCTTTATTTTGAGCTGTTCTTTACATCTCACAGAATCACAAGGGTTGGAAGGGACCTCGAAAGATCATCTAGTCCAACCCCCCTGCCAAGGCAGGGCCACCTAGAGCACATCACTCAGGAACACGTCCAGTCGGGTTTTGAATGTCTCCAGAGAAGGAGACTCCACAACCTCTCTGGGCAGCCTGTTCCAGGGCTCTGTCATCCTCACAGTGAAAAAGTTTTTATTATTTTATTTTTACATGTTATTTACTATTTATCACCTTAATCAAATACAAGGAGGCATATTTTCAAATTGGGACTTGAAAAATTGGTTATGAGTTTACGAAGTACATAATGAACCTCAGTGTTACAGAAGTCAGTAGTTCAAACAGCTTGATTAGCCAGATCATAATCATGCTGATATTCCGACTGCTGTTTAAGCTATGAGAGCTTTTGTTTGATTTGTCCACCTCTTGTCTTGTTGGGTTTTGGTTGGTTGGTTTTTTTTTCTTACACCAGGAGAGGTCATAATGATATTCGGTAGTAAGTCTGAAGAAACAGGTACTTAACCCTGGCAATAATCATATTGCAGTAACAGGAACTTTTATCAGTCTGAATTGTATCACATGTGTGTTACGTGTGTCAAGATGGTACTTAAAAGCCAAGGGTTTCGGAGATGGGTGATGCTGCCACGTGCAGTGATACAGACTGCTGCATCTGTTGGAACTGTGTGAGAACGTTGTGCTGGTGATGGTCCTTGGGCCTTACGTGCTCTCGTTATGGTTAACTGGCCAATGGGAGTTTGTGTTCCACATAATTAGGCAGCTGGCTAATCAAATGAAAGGCAGTGATTTACTAATTAGTGCTCTGATTGGTCAACAACCACCTAGAAGGTGTATTCTGCATAATCCTATAGAAGAACAGGCTGAGAAAAGTATCCTGAGTTGCAGAAGGGATGGGGGGAAGAAAGTTCATGGATGTAGGTGAAGAGAAAAAGGATGTAATAAGGTACTGTGGTAGGAAAAGGGGCATATGACAGTTCTGGTATGTAGTCTGCACTGCTCCTGTATTAGAGGTGGCTGTCTACTATATCTCAGTGTATGTGGAGCGATGTCTCACTTATTATTTTGTAATGTGCAGGTTTTTATATTGTTTTCTTAAAGTTGTAGGTGAATTATAACAAGTGGATGGTGTCAACATTCCTATAGGAGAAAGTTATTTTTAACTGTTAGATAGAATTTGTGAAGCCCCATAGCATCGCAAAATAAGCCAGTAAGTGATATGTTGCTTATCCAGGTAGTTCAGCCAGTTGTGAAAGTAATGTTAATTTGGAAAATTATTTCTAAGTTTAATCCTTTCACTTACTGGGCTATTGTCCATAGTTTTTGTTCTGATGAGCAACTTCTGATACTTCATCCTCTCTAGTTTTGAGGTATACAAGAACAGAATGGGCATCAGGCAATTGAAATGTGAGTGTCAGCTAACGTGTGTTTGGCCTTTAATGTCATTTGTGCTCTGCAAAGGAATCTGATGCCTCTCTTGAACATTTTGTGCACCGGTTATAGAAGTTATTAATTGCAGCAATATATTAAAAGTAGACTCTACATTGGTTTTTGTAGACTTTTTGTGAAAGGTGTTCCATACTTGTAAATATTCACTGTGTCCTGAGGTAGTCTAAAATTAACATTCTGATTAAAAATAAAGTACTAGCTTATTGAATTCCATAAAGATGTTTCTTTACTTAGTATTTGTAAGTGTTCTTTCAGCGCCTTTGAAGACACACTGAAGTAGTTTTATATTGCATGGTGTGCTTTTTCTCTCTCTTCTAAAGCAGGGTGTCTGAAATAAAAGTCATGTAGCAAAAGATATGAATTAAAGCACAAAGAAGGAAGCTATAAAGACCAGTATAATGTTTTCACAGAAGTAAATGTTCTGATTATTCTGACGTTTGAGCAGCCATGGTCAGGAGTACCTTGAGTTGTTCAACACTTTCAAATTGGACTATTTATGTGCCTACTTGTGAAATTTTAAGCACTGAGTCAATTATTTAAAGAATTTATAATCCCAGAACATGAGTTTGAAGGATAATAAAAGTTAAGGGTAGAATCAATCATCTTGCAATAACTGTGTTTATATAAGGATCCCTTATTGCTATTAAATGAAATTGACAGCATTGGTGTTGGATAGTTTTTGAATAGTTATTAGATTTTTAAAATACCGCAGAGCAATGCAGTAACCTGTAAAACTTAGTGTTTTGGGGACTTGAATATTTAGATTATTTTTTAGATTTATTTAAATTATCTGTATGTAACTTTGTCTTAGGTATAAAATACATTATATAATTATTATGGAAATTTGTTAAAGCAACACATTCCTTCTCTCTTTCATCTTTAAACACTTTAGAGTCGGAAAAATCATGATCTGAATGACATAACTGTTCCACTCTCCATCTTTCTCTTGCCTCAGTCCATCATGAGTACTTTCTAATCTCCCATTGAGCCCAAATGCTCAGCAGACATGAGCTTGTTTGAACTGATTTAATGCAGAAGCAAATTCTTATACCTGAAGGGTTGTCTCATAGAACACTTCCTTACTGTAATAATACAAACTATCTACAAAGTTCAGCGCTTTTGTTGTAGTCTGCCAGCAATTTAGATAAACTCTGTCACTTTGTTTTTACTGCGTTAAAAATAACTCTTTGAGGCTGAAAAGTCAATAGTCAAGATATTTCAAAAAATTGATGCTTTGTTGTTGTTCCCAGTTAATTAACAGTATAGGGAAAAATTCACTGTGGTGCTTGGATTTACAACCTAGGAATGGCTGTGGTCGATGAAGGTAAAGATCAAGTTTTCTGAGCAGCATCTTACTAAACATTTTTTCTTTCTTGACATAATGTTCAATAGTAACTAATTAGGTGTTTGAGGAGAGGCTGAACAAGAGTTCATCTTTTTAAGGAGATACCTATTTCCTATCAGAGCATGCCAGCAAATCCAGTATTAGTTCCTACTGCTGCAGAAGACCAATACAAAGTATAGGATTGGTAGGATTCTCTCGGTATAACCATGGCTTCTGTAAATGTTGCTGTTGAGACAGAAGTAATGAAAACTTTGGATTATTCCTCCACAGTTGCTGATCTGTCCTCAGTGATGACTTACCTTTTCATCTCCACCTCTTGACTATTCCTTCCTAAAATAAGGAAGTTCTGCAAAGGCTAAGACCGTCTTTATAGAGTGCTTATTAAATGTCAATGGCAAAAAGCTCAGTAATAAGTTCTGTTAAGTGAGCGGAGTCTGCTATTGTCACATGATTTCTTTGAGTCATCTGGAAAGTATGTCCTTCTAGTAGTTGAGATGAAACACTAAGTTGTTTCCTTGCTGCAAATGGAGAAATTTGCCAACCGTGACCAACCTCAAATTTGAAGTTAAATTAACACCGAACTAGTGATCAATCCAGATATGAATGCATCCTTTAAGCATTAAGCCATTAGTGTGAGTAAATCCAATCCAAACTAGATGCAAGGTTTATGTGATTCTATGGATTGTGTTTGGATTTGTTGTCACTATGGCTATGACATTTTGAAATAACTGAATGCTGATGTGTGTTTTGTTTGGGTGTGTTGGGTTGTTTTTCGTTTGTTTGTTTATTGTGGGTTTTTAATTCTGGTTGGATACTCATGAAATGGAGTCTTAGTGTCATAGTCACAGCATACTTCCTGGCCTCTGATTTTAAGGGTTGAAACTTCTCAAGATGCTTTAGACACTCTTGGCATTGCCTAAGATATCAAAACATTGCCTGTACAACAGGCTGGGATGCTTCTCTCTTTATTTAGGTAGCGTAACATGTTTACTAGTGTGTATCTCAAGCTGCCTCATAAAAGGTAGGTGGCTTCTTCATGGGTTTTGCACCCTAATGTTTTCTAAATTGAATGCTACATTCTCTTAACGTTTAGCTTTTTGTGTCCATTTTAAAGGTTATAATTCAGCTGGGGCCTAACCTGGTTTTAGATCATGAATGTCTTCAAATACTGTACGGATTCTATATATATTCCTCCTAGACATAGGGAAAGCTGAAAGAAATAGTTTAAAGAAAACAAGACACCAAAACCACCTGCAGCTTTCGAAGTGTTATGCAAGTACTGCAGTTATGGTTGCTAGTAAAATGTTTTTATAAGCCTTCTATTCTTCAAGGCCTGCTTTCCACAGTGACTTCTGCCCCTGAAGTGCCTTAGGGACTTTATGTTGCATAATGTTTAAATCTGACCTCTTTATGGTGTCTGGTTTTAGGTATGAATTTGAAAATTGATATTATACATTGGTTTGGAATACTGGTTTAGTGACGGTCATCTGGGGGTGGTGGGGACTATATAAAACCTCTGCTCTGTGCTCAGCAGTTTTTTAGAAAGTTGTGGGGCATCAAAGTAGTTGACTTTCTTAGCCTGCAGAAAGGTATTCATCTTGCAAGTATGGTGCCAGCTGAAGGCTACTGCCCCCAACTGCCTGGCCCTGCCCTTCTGCCAGATGTTACTCAGCCAGAAAAGGGTATCCTGTGAGTTTTCCTTCAGCCATTACTATACATGTCAGCTGGAAAAGTTCATGCCTGTTTTTTCATGCCTCTTTTTTTTTTCTTTAATAATGGCAGGATTTTGGGTTTTACTTTTACGTGAAAGTAGCATTTGCCTAAACTAGTGTCCTGGTTTCAGCTGCCATAGTTAATTTTCTTCCTAGTAGCTGGTATAGTGCTGTGTTTTGGACTTGGTATGAGAATAATGTTGATGACATACTGATATTTTTAGTTGTTGCTAGGTAGTTGCAGTGCCTACGCTAAGTCAAGGGCCTTTTCAGTGTCTCACACCCGGTCAGGTGCACCTGACCAAGAAGTTGGGAGAGCACAGTCAGGGCAGCTGCCCAGACTGACCAAAAGGATATTCCATAATATAGAACGTCGTGCTCCAGACATAACTGGGGAGGCTAGCTGGGAGGTGTGATCGCTGCTCGGAAAGAGACTGGGCACCGAGGGGGGCTTCCAGAGGTGGTGAGCATAGCTTGTAGTTGTTGCTGTTAATTATAATCTTTAAACTGTCTTGATCTCAACCCATGAGGCTGTTGTTTGTGTATTTTTTCCATTCTCCTCCTCATCCCCTTGGGATGGGAGGGGTGAGCGAGCAGCTGCGTGGTGCTTAGTTACTAGCTGGGGTTAAACCATGATGACTAGTTTCCTAACCATTTGTGTGGCTGGCATTATTGTATGACTAGGGCCATGTGAACGCATGCCTGAACAGTGGAACATTGTTTAATGAGACATTTAACAGTGTAAATTATGAGCATAGGGGCCAGAAATTTAAAAGGAGCTTTTGAAATTTTCTGTGTGTTTTCATTTTTAACTTTGCACTCCTGTAAGTTTTTAAAATTTTTATTTCTTTCCTTCTTTTTATTGCTTTATCTTCTGCTATGTAGGGTAGTTTCCAGGAGGCTTTTTTACATAACTTTTTGAGGCTCTTGGATGGCTCTTCACAGGGAAATAAGGAGCCATGAAAGCAGAAGAAAAATTAAAGAGAAGCTGTTTCTACAGATGTATTTTCTAGTAAACAACCGCAGATTCTGTTTTCTCTCCTCATTTTCATACCTTCATTAGCCAAATTAATCTTTGCTTCTGTTTATACAACAGTTGGTTTTCTTATCACTAAACCCTGCATTTTATTTCAGCATTAAGCCTGTTCAAGAGCTGAAAAGGATGAGAAGTGTGAACACGTAATATGAATGTTATGTTCAGTAATTACTTCTCAGTTTAATGGGGTTAGATCTTCCCAGGGACTGGGGAATAGGGGTGAAAGGACGAAGAGTTTGTTACTTGGGTTTTTATAGGATGGGCTAGTTATTGCTGCTGCAGAGATGTAGCCCATTTCCCTTGCCAATGTAGTAGGTTATTTTTCTCATCTTGATAAAGATTTCAAACAAGAATCTGCAATTACTTGTTTTGGTGGGGGGAGCTGGAGTGCTTTCAAGTAGCAGGTTTGTGGAGTGTTCCCTTGAACAAGTGGAGAGCCACTGTCGGTAAGTAAGACCAGTAAAAGAGTGTGAGGTCAAAATAGTAGTATCATAATACTATAGTACCATGATAAAAGCAGTTGCATTACAAAAGGATTCCAGTCATACCCGATATAATCTTTAATAATATACTGCAGAGAAGGAAGTATTTTTCATTAGAAATTACTTTTTAGTGTAAGACCAGCTCTACAATCACAGGACTTTTACAAGTAGCATCAAATGGAAAGTCATTATTTTCCATGGAAGGTGAAATTTACTTCTGTAAAGGTATAGTCAGAATAACAGTGGCAATCCTGCTGCTGCTGCAGTTAACTATATAAAACAAGTATGCTAAAGATAGAGATTTTGGCAGCAGACACTAAGTACAGAGGAGGAAAAGCAGATCTTCAGATTTTTCAGATGGCACTCAGCTCAGATTCATGCCCAACTTGATGAAAGATTAAGATTTTGTAATGAATAATAGAACCATTCAAAACTCTGATCAGAAATTAAGGGTATCAGCCTATGTGATTTAACTGTGAAAGATGATGTGGTGGAATTCTTGGCTTAATCAGAGAAGGCTGAAGAAGTTTAAATTATGTTTAAGCAAGATAACTTAAAGAAATTAAATCCAAGATGCAAATTAGAGAGTTTGACAGTGTAATTTATTCTGTGATTTTTATTTTTCCACTTTAGAGGACTCCAGGAATTTTCAAGAATTTGCAGCGGTGGTCTGATAGTATCAACCTCTGTGTTTTTAAGGTGCAGCTATTAGTGAATGCCAGTTATGTAGTCTGCATAACTGCTGCATATTGCTGTGTACATTGAATCCTAACTTTTTTATTCTGGCTATTTTTAAAATAACTAAAATGTTATGAAAAAAACCACTTTTTCTTCCTACGTGTTGTTTTGATGACACTTTGCTGCAAACACCTTGAGTCCCAGCAAATGTTTCCTTATGGTAACAGTTTTAGAAATACTTCAGATTAGTATTAATTACTTCTATTCTAATGTTTCTTTCTTGTCTCAAACTGGAGGTCTGCTGTGCTGGATGTTGTGTACAACAGTGGTTATCTCTGGCCTGAAGGTATGGAAAAGATTAATAATGTGTGCAAAACATGCAAGCAGTTGAATATTGTGTGGGAAGCTCAGGTTGGTACTTGCAGAACAATTTCTGATTATGGACGACTGTAAGGAGGAGAAAGGGAGAAGAATAGAGATGGGTTTCACCAGCTAGTTGATCTCTGAGCAACGTTAGAAAAATGTCATAGAACGGGTAAGGTATAAGAAATTAGGAGGAAAATGAAACTGTGGTGGTTTTGTTTTTCTTCTAATGAGGAACATTTTCTATGAAAAAGTCACCCTGGAGATGGACGGTGGAGGCTGGAATCAGTGTCAAAGCAGATAACAGGATCAGGTAGGAGAAGGCGAAAGTTGTTAAAAAGCTTAAAGATTGTTTATGTTTGGGGAAAAAAGGCAGAAGAGATGGATTGAAGTAATGAATCAAGAAGATAAATTCCTTGCTCTTTTGTCCAGCTGTCTTTGGATAGACATCCTTTGGGAAGTTTAAATCTCTGTATGAAAAGATTGAATGTCACAAGGAACTCTTCACTTTCTATTTCTCCTCTTTGCAAGTGGAAAAAGCAGGCTACTTCCATGTTCCCTGCTAACTTCTGCCAATTGAGTGAACATGTTGAAAAGATTGATTGTGGGCCAGGCAGGCAAGTTTAAGACCTGGAATCATTCTTTTCATGGAAGTGAGCAAGCTTCATGTTTCAGAGAGTGCGCTTTGTTGCAAAATCACTGAAATAAGAAAAGCACCTTCCAAAGTAATTTTGGCTTGTGCTCTTTTAACATAAGACTGCACTTTTCTTTTTTCGATTTTTTCCTTACCAAGTATTTGCGATGTGAAATTTTTCAATACTGAACTGTGCTAATTACTTAACAGGGGATAACTTACAAAAATGTAAACAAGCGTGGAACCTGACCTAGTGAACGTGTGCCCTTATGTGAGTACCCTGATGAAGTGCGTGCGTTACGTTGCTGCTATTTTTGCAGATGAAGTAAGAGTCCTGTATTTAGCCCACTGAACATACATCTTGCCTATTGCAGCCTTCGTGTACAGGAAGGGATATGATCACATCAGTTCAATTTAGAAAGCCTGTAGGGGAGGGAAGGTGGAGCAGGTACCGAAAATGATGATAAACTCTTTTTATTTGCTTTATTTTTGATCATGCTGGTGTAGTGCAGAGAAACAATGAAGTGTGTTTGGTGTAAGCATTAGGTGGCAGTAGCGTGTTGTATTTGGCAGCTGCTTTGTCGTTTCTTTTTATCTTCCGCAGTCTTCAGTGCGGTGTAATAAATGGAGGAAGCATGTGTTTTATTTCTATATACTTTTTATAAAATGCTGATTTATGGTTGTTCTGCCTGTACGTGAGTAAGGGCAGACATTGTTCGGACTCTTGCATACGCAGACGGGATTAGCATCCTGTAGTTTCTGCACCATAATCGTGACTTATTTTCTGATACACGGTACCTAACAGCCATAATATTAACTGCAAATATTCTGATGAGAAACATGCTGTTAATGGCCGAGCCTAGCTTTGCAGCCTTGCCTTTTTCATAAGCTGTTACCATTTCTAAATTTAATGCAGCCTGTTAGATGAAGTAGGTTTTTGTGCTTCTGTTTACTCTTTTTCCTCAGATAAAAAACCCCAAAGTTAGGCTCAGGAGAATGTTGGTAGGAACATAATTAACCTTTCAGCATATTGGTGTTACTGTCACTGCAGGCCTTAGATAAGTGTGGTTACCTTGTGACCCTTTCAGAGGTTTTTTTTCCCCCTTCATCCTTATTTCTCACAGGTAAAGGATCTCAAGGAGTTTGGAACTGGTGTTGCATGGCATTAATTGGGCAGGATGATCAGTTAATAGAAGAAGAGGGAGAAAGTGTTGACAGAACATGTTATCTAATTAGTACCTGATGAACCATGTAGGCCACAGAGCCCAGAGTGTAATGTTGCTTCAGGGTAGCTCCTATACAAGACCTTTATGTGCAAAATAACCCTGTAGAAAAGCTAAAAAAGAATATTTCGGCGTAGTTCCAGTGAAGGAAGTCTTCATTACTGAAAAACTTCACTTTTCACTGGGAACTTGGGGAAAGCTGGGGATATTTAATTCATAGAAGGAACGTGTATCAAAATATCAAGGCTGTGTTTTGTACAAGTCTTGCTTTTAAAAATCATGTAGCCCTTTCTTTTCTATGTAAAAGGTAACCTACAAATTATGGGAATAGATTAAATAGTTGTGAGTTGGTGTGGTTTTTTTAAATGTAGTTTTTCTTCCTACTTTTTGGAGTAGTAAGAAATAAATACTAGGGCAGTAAGATTTCCTTATGGGTCATGTGATAAAATAGTAAGGAAAATCATTCTAAGTTGAAAGCAGGTAGCACCACAATACTTTGAGGTTCCACTCTAACTGCTTTTCTTCAGTATTAGTTTTTAATTTGTTTTTCAGCTGAAAATTTGGTAATTTTGAAGTGAAAAGCACTTTGAGTACTAGCAAGGTAGTACTGCCAGAATTATTTGGTTACTGGTAATTTGGGTTTTTCCATTCATTTATATAAATATGTTGGTAATTAATTCATGCTGTTGATTCAGAAATTCTCCCTACCCCAATGATAGGAGAAAAGTTTCATGTTTGTATATTTAAAACATTTTTTTCAAAAAATTATTTTTTCCTGCTGTTTAAGCTTTTTTTTGTTTTGCTGAAATAAACCACTTCCTTTTATTGAATAAATCACTTCAAGTTTTGTAAAGTACTTCAGTGGTTTTTTTCATCCTGCCCTAATTTAGCTGGAGTTCAGTTTGGTGAAGTTGGAGAATGGCTTCTTTCTGTGACCTTTCGGTGAGTGCCACAGGGTGGGGGCCAAGTGCATGTTTGTCACCTCTTTTTCTTGACTGAATCAGGTGGCTAAACCATGTGTTTTTCATAAATTTAGTTATCTAAAAATTCAAATTTCAGTTTAATAAATTAAAAAATAATTCAGACTCTGTTCTCAAGTAAGTCCATCACAGAATGGATTCTGAAATCAAAAGAAGAGTTCAGCCTAAAGCCTAACAGCTAGTCTGTGTATGTGCTGCCCGTAACCAGAGTGAATGACCATTTGGGGTCAGCGTGCTTGAGTGCTCCAGTACTGGTGTCACATACATGGTGTAGGTAATACCAAATACTACTACGTGCTGATAGGGATTTGTGGCTTAAAGTAGTCAGTGTGACAATGTATGTAAAATTAGCAAAAGCATTAACTTTAAATGTAACTATATAGCTCCTGGAGTGTTGTAATTGCATTATATGGTTCCTTTTTTGTGCTGTGTCCAGCAGGGAGACTGTTCAGCTTTATATTTTGGTGTTCTATCAACGGATCTGGAACTTCCAATACATGCCGCATAATTTGATTATAATATTGCTGCAAGCTGTATAATGACATAGTATAGAACTGGAAATGTGCAGTTTTGCTGGAGTGTGGGGTGGCGGAGAGAACCTGCTCCCCTACACCATGTTAAACTTAGCTGTAGTATTTCAGATACCCAAGTTTAGTATCTTGGAGAGTTCTAAATATAAAACTATCGAGCTGTGAGACCAATAGAAGCAGAATGCCTACTTTGGTGATGATAATCATGAGATCTGGAGCCTTGAGTGCCCACACTTTAAATTGAGGACAGAGATTTCAGGAAGGGGTACCCTTTGTCAAAATCCAGAAGTCAGTATGAACTTTGCAATGGAGGCGAGGTCTTTCCATCAGCTGTCACGCTAGTCTCATGTTCACAGTCTACAGTAAGAGACTTTCAGATAGGCACTCCTAGATCAAAGCAATGAAACTCTTCCATTTCCAAATGTAATTTTGAGAAGAGGAGGGATGCCGCACTGAGTTTAATTCTCCGAACTTGATTCCAAAGCTATGGGAATATGAAGGCTGAACACTGGCTTTTTCTGGAGAGAGAGAGAGAAAAATATTGAGTACAAATACAGACACTGTCAGCCTACCATATTATTTTGATTCTTAAAATGATTTAGAAGAGTTGTTGGTTTCTTAGATATTTATAGACCTGGCTTAAACATTGTGGTCATGTGGCCAGACTAAGGCATCTTGTTTTAAGAATTGTTATCTTTCCAATAAAAATGTGTTCTCGTGGTCTGTAGGTAACTAGGGAAATGGATGCAGTTATATAACCCAATCCAGCCCTTGTTTAGCGGTTAATTTCTCCAGATTTCTGTAAGCATTTGGTCAGATCTACACAGGTTTGGTTGTTGGTTTAAATCTAGCCAAGGCTGGTGGTGTCTTAATTGCTACCACAGAGCAACCATTTGGCCTGTGCGAGATGAATGTTGTCAAGGTACCTTCTGCAAGGCGGACATTCATCCACTGGGAATGTCATCAAGAAAGTTTTCATTAATTGGTCCCTTTGTTGGCATTTGTGGCAGAGCGGCCAAAATCTGAGTATGAACAGACACTCTGTGTCAGGGGGTGAGACTTATTGGCAAGTCCCAGTAAAAACTGGTATTTACTATGTATATTATTGTAAGCAGGGGCAAAGGATTTTCCTCTTAAAAGCCTGGCATTAAATTTGCTTGGATTTTTTTTTAAGGCAGGGAAATTTAACAAGAATTCAGCATACAGTTGGAAATTAAATAGGAAATAGCTGGTTGATATTTTTCTTCTTAATGTTGACTGCCTTGTAGCTTTCTTGTAATATGATGTGAAGTGTTATGATGAGCTCTGTAGTCTACAGACAAATTTGCATGGACCTGTGAATACTTCTGTCAGATGAGAACACTTGACAATTGGGGTTTTTTTTGTCCTGACCTCGTTAGCTTAACCTGTAGATAATAACAATTACAGTAGGTAATGTATGAATGCCGCAGAAAGCATGAAAAATGTGTTTAAACACATTTTCTGATTTTTTAGACTTTTATGTTTGTGTTGTGTTAAGTCCTACATTTTGTTCTTGTTAAAAGGATGCACTTTGTTATATCGCAAGGGATGTACTGGGAATGATTGTTCATTTTGGTTTAGTGCAACGCATTTGTTGCTAAACTTTGTGTAGACTGTTTGTGTTTAAGCTTTCTGTTCTGCTTGCTTATGCCCATCTTGTCTTTAAAAGAATTTTAGCTCATTCTATATTACAATGAGAAACAACAGTTTAGATTTATTAACCAAAGAAACTTATATATTGACTGAGAGAGAATTGATTCTGAAATTTGAATATATTGCATCTTCTATACTGAGCTTTTGATACAAGAACAAACAGACTGAACCCTGCAAATATGAATCATGTGACTTTTAAAAGTGCTTGATATTAATATTTGCAGTTCCAGTAAGGAGTCAAAGTCTAATTCTGTTGGATTCCTAGCTGTGAGTCTGGCCATGGTGTTGAAAAATAATGACTGGGGTTTCTGTCTTCATCCAGCTGCTTCCAATGTTTCCCTCCCTCTCATTCTTTTTCTCTTCTGAACATTATAGTATCCAACTCGTGTGTCCACTCTCATTTCGGCAGAAGTGGATGCCATTGCACACTGCTGTTATCGCATACTATCCGATGCTTGTCTGGTTTTACAACGTTAATCCGGCCAGCTCTTTACATACCTTTTTCCTGACTCTTCCCTCTTCTGCTGGTGATTCCAATTCATTCATCAAAAACAGTAGCTTCATCAGATATGAAGCAGTGCTCTGTTTGCAAAATTTGGATTGAATTTCTCTTTCCTGACGATTACTGAGTGTCTTTCACCACTACTTATTTTTTAATATAAATATAAATCCTTTTAGAAATTCCAGGAGGTGTAGGTCATGAATACTGGATTCCTGTTACTTTTACAGTGACAAAAATAACTTATACTTGGCTGGAAATCTTATTTCTAGCTGCATTATATGAAAAAAATACTGTCAGGCTGTAAAACTATCATAGTTATTACTATATGACTAACATGGAAAAAGGGAGAAGGATGCAAAAAGGTATTAATTTTAGATGTTAATATTTAGTCATTAGCTGTAGTTCCTACAAAAGCACGAGTTATTAAAAGCATGGAAGTAATCCCTTGTTACTACTTGATTTACTCAGGAACTTGGGGCACATCTCTAGCCTTAAATGTGTCCCTTATTCAAATGTAGGCACACATCCCCTATTGAAATAAAGCAGGACTTCAAGACTTGTCTGAACTTGTTAATTTAATTTAGCAAGGTGATTCCATGAGACTGTGGATAACTTCAGAGTTTACAATCTTTAAAAAATCTGATAGTGTAGAAATTTATTATGCCGTAACTGTTGATAGTACTGACTGCTTAGTGGCTAACCTGATCCATGATAGTAAGTCCAGAATAGTCTAAGTCGATAATTTTTCAGCTTTAATGGTTTCATCATTGTCTTATGTCTGTCCTTACTTTTGAATTTTAGAACCTCAATAATGGTTTCTCTTACAAAAAAAAGTTCTAAAATCTATAGAATTATTAAAAGTCTGAAAATATTTCTCTGAAATTATTACCTTGGGAGAGCAGGTCAAGATTTAACGCAGTGATATCTGGTTCATACTTTTTATTCTACTTCTAGAGAAATCTTCAGCAGCAGATGTTTGACAACTTTGCATGAAATATTGGAAAGTAGGAAAGACAACATCATAAAAGTACAGAGTACTCCTTACTTCAACCCTGGAAAAAATTTAAAGCTGATCTACTTAATTTGCCTCAGTCATAAACAAAAAAATAAAAATAAAGGCTTACATTTTAAATAGGCTTACTTTAAAGCTGTGTAATTTTAGGAGGAGGAAGTTATTTAAGTTATCTGTTAAATACATAGTAGTAAATTAAAGCACTTCTCCAAATTTTTGTTTAAGTTATGGAAGTAGTAGGAGTTTTGATAGAAAATCAAGCTTCCTGTTTTGATGTATGGAATTGGGGATGTGGTGCATCTTCTGGTTTTTCAAGTGAATACCCCTTATACACAAGGCAAAATAACCATGGCAATATATTAATTAATAACTGAGAAGGAATAGTACTTTTTTAACCTTTTCTAAATAATCAGTGTTTCCAGTTTGTCATGTGGAAAGTAGTTATGAGTAAAAGTTTGACTGCGTTCAACCGTTTAGTTATTGTGTATTCCACAGTTTAGGAAAAAATTACAAACTTAATGTAAAGCATGTGCTTGTATGCTCACCCTCCCTTCCCAGTAAGTCGTACTAAGTTCATTCTCACTGGATGCTGTAAAGATCTTTTGAAAAATAAATTCATGAGCACCAGTAAGAAATGTACATTAAATTGATTTAACTAGAGGTTTTCTGCTTGCTAATTTGAATTTGATTAAAATCAATCAACCCTATTACATTTATAGCATAGAGTTAAGCAACTTGTACAAGTGTTAGGAGGATAGGGACCTTAGTGTGTCATCTCCTTGTTGCTTGATGTGCTCAACCAACGCTGTATCAGCTCTCTTAGTTTCTCATCTTGTGGTATGACAGTTCTTAAGGTCTGTTGGTATGGTCATTGAGATGGAATATCATTACAGAATGACCAAATGGTCTTCATTAACTTTCAGGGATTCATTTTGTAATGCTTAAAGTGCAGAAGGGACTGAACTTCGTGGAGTATAAAGTAGGCAGAAATAAAGAGTGCAGCAGTTGAATGTGCTGCAGTGTGTTCCAGATTCTTATACAAACCCTATGAGTGAAAACTGTACATGTGGTACACCATATAAATAAAAATATCTGTTTCCTAAAAGGAGAGAGGTCACGAGGCTTAGTTTTGGGGCTTGTTTTACTTGTTAGTTGAGCTCTGATTGTAATGTGAAAGCAAAAGTTTGCAACTATTGTTCTGAGGATGTTGGCTAATAATGTAAAGCAATGCTTGTAACAGCTGCAAGAATCTGTAAGAAAGTAGTGGATTAATAGCTTCAGCCCTGTCAATATATGATGGAACTCAAGTAATTTTCAGAGAGTCTACACTTGTAATTATTTGGCGAAAGCAACAACATAGCACCTTTTCTCTGAGGCAGAAAAAGTTTGCTTGCTTGCTTGTTTTTTATTCTATAGTAGATATCAAAGACAATAGATTAATATAATTAAATCCTATTAATTAACCTAAACTAAGATGTCCCATGACAAATCTCTAAATTTTCGGATGGTTACGTAAGTATGAACGGAACCCGTATCTGTGTTTCAGAGTACGTTTGCCAGGTGATATGCTGTTCCCCACTGTGCCCAAAGTGCTGAAAAGTACGGTCTGATGTAGACTAAAATAAAACAGTTCAATACAGTTGTTTTAGAAAGGTAAAATAATGATACTGTAATTGAAGAGGGCATGAGGTTACGTTTGTATTAGCCTGTTTTTTGTTTCCCTGCAGCACTAAAAACTTCAAGTCCCCAACAGATAATGTTTACAGTGTGTTTTTCATTTGAGCCTTGGACTTCAAGGTTCATGCTTTTTCAAATTTTTCGTAGTGATTGTAAAAACTAAACCAAACCAACCTGAATGAAAACTTAAAAATTAACCCTTACACCAAGATCCAGAGTTCACAAGCAATCCTATGGCAATGTGATGTTTAAGATGAACATCAGGAGAGCGAGCAGTATTGCGTGTATGTGTGCAGTATTTTCATAACTAACAGATGAACTAATATATTTCCATTATCAACCGGTTTATTTTTAACACAATAACTACAAAGCATCATATGCTGTAAAGTGATATAAATTCCAGACAGTCCTTAGTAATGGGAAGAGGTTACCAAATTACTTGTGGTAGAGCTATCAAAAAGGAAACCCGTACATCTCTAGCCTTCTTCCTTTTCCCCTCCCTCTGTCAGACTTGGGGAAAATATCCTTTATTTTCATAAAGTCCTATTAAGTAGTATCGTTTTAGGAAGAATTATTACTGTGTTCAAAAATCATGACAGGTGCTTAGTGAAAAACGTTATGGAAGTATTGCTGCTTAGAAATGTTACACATATGCAACCAGAAAGATGTAAATATATCCTAAGTGCAGTAATACGGCTGAAAATAGCGCTCAGGTGGCAGGCACGAATGGCACAAAGATAACTTGCACAGGTTTTGAGAAGTGATATTGCAGGAGACGTTGGGGGGCTCTAACAGTTTGAGTAAGAACTTAGAGCTGGATGCATTGAGGGAGGGATGAGCACTAGTTCAGTTTGAGTAGAAGGAGACAGGTCGAGTAGAAAACAGGCTTGTCCGTTTTCATTACGGAGCTTGTACACGGTTGCAGCGAGATTAACCTAGAAATAAGGCTGAATGGGAAAGGAGGAGGAGATCAGAAACGTGCATTGTCTTTCACCGCCCTCAAAGCAAAGCCAAAGCCCTGGTGCTGTTGAGGCACCTCCTCGGAAGGGTATGATGGAGAGGAAGGTGAATCAGAAGTAAGAGTAGTGTAACCAAGAATAAGGCAAGATACCAAAAAAGAGTATAGTTGAATAATGTCTGCAGCATTGGTGGAGGATGCCAGAGTGCTCCCTCTAAACTTCAGCTGTGAGTAGGATGGTGTAAACTTGGGTAAGATGTTCTCTGTGGCTGGTGCCTGAGCTGGCTGAACACTGTCTAAAACAGCCGGAGGAAAGGACACCTCCTTTGTGTCTGAGATGACAGAGAAGGGTATAGGCGGTTGAATCACTAAATCAAGAGCAGATTTTCCTAAAAACAGGCTTTCTGGGATTTTGATCAGTAAGCTGGAGAGTAGGAAAATGGAGTCAATACGTAATGAATTCAGATGAAATGAGGTCACTGGGGAAAAAGAGTAAAAGAACAGACATTTGAGGATTCTTCTTGGTGTAGATGTAGACTACTAAAGGCATTGGATGGTAAGAGAGGAGCAAGCACAACAGAGGAAGAAGCAAATAGTATCAGAAGGCATGGAGACAAAAATAAATGTGTTTTAATTAGTAGATCCCCTATCACATAAGTTACATGCAATTTTTATATTCAAAAGGCTACAATTTCATCTGCTACAAATGTTAAATTTTCCAAATCTCTAGGAAAGATTTAAAGGCTAAATGACAAACCTGAAGAGCAATGGATTTTCTGTTATTTAAGAAATTAACAGAATAGCCTTTTCTGCACTGACGATTATTTTTCCAAAATACTTTAATGAGATTTGTGGCTTACTGCTTTTTCACTAACTGCTTCAAGTGGAGTCCAAAATTATCTTTCAGTCAGGCAGAGTTTTTGTATAGGGAGGGAGAAGCACGGCCAATTTCGCAGGGGGTGTTTTCTGAACGTTCTTGGCAGGAGAGAAGCCAGCATTCTTAGCGCTCTTTTGGGCAGTTGGTCAGTAATGTTTTTCATGTATCTGTAGAAAAACTGACCTGAGAAGGTTTGGTCTTGTGGCCAATCCAAACATATAATGTTAGGAGTAACAGCTTTGTGGCAGTGCTATGCAAATGGAGTTAAGTTTCAGTGGTACAAAGCGTGGTATAATCCTCCTTGAATAGGCCTGTACATCCTTTTGGGTGTGAGCTTCCACAAACGTGGTATACAGTCAACCAGCAATGTTACAAATGCTATTAAAACTTCATACAACTGGAAAAGCTAGGGTTTCAGAAAAATGGATTTGGAAACAAATAATGCACTTAACTAGCTTTTACAGTACAATGTGATGCGTGCCGGCAAGACGCTGAATTCAGTGCCTACCAAATAAATGTATAATTACTCATTTTCTAATTAGCTATTTGGAATACAATGAGTAAATGCAATGACCAAAAAATTTTTGTTTGTCCACACCTTAGAGTTTTGTCATCTTCAGTTGGGGAGATAAAAAAGGGATCTCCAAGAGATAAAACCTTAGGGATCACAGCTGTGCTTCAGCCGTATTTTCAGCAAGTTGCAAGCTAGTCCTTAGCCTTGCATGCGGAGACAACTTCAACCGTGCTTACTCATAGGGTGGAACAAAAATACACATTTGTGTGCAGACTTCATCCTTGAGGTTGCATGTACATTTATTTGTGTATGGAAAATTACCTGTGAAGAAGCTTGAGGTCGAAGATTAACATCTCTAAGGTGCATTCTCTCATTGTCATACAGGGGGTTTATGCGGGCAATACCCATCAGTGCAAACGACAGATACATACATCAGAGCGGAAATAGACTCGAGTGGGAGTGGTCCTTTTCAATTTTGAATTTTATAAAGCACATATGGTACTGGTACTCTTTCCTTTCCTTTCCAAAATTAATTATAAACTAAATGCAAAGGGATTTGGTTAATCAGAAATCTGCTCAAACGCTTGTAGAACAAGTGTTCTAGGTCTTAGTCTGCTGTACCTTTCGGTGTCCCAAGTGATGTTAGCATAAAGGGCAGAAGTTAAAGCTCCAGAAAAAGGGGTATTTTGATTTATAACACAGTTAACAGCTGATAAGTCTGATTGTATTGCAACTTTCTCATTTTAAATGCTGTTATCTGTTGGTCCATCACTTATACTGAGCAATTTAAAATATCCGAAAAAAGATATTATTGGAGATGAATTAAAGCTACAGGAAGATGGAGCTTTGAGAGTTACTTTTCAGTAGACATTTGAACCAAAAAGAAGTCAGAATGCTTTCTTCAAAGCCAGTAGTACAAATGGTAAAGAAAATGTTATCATTTTAATTATTACTGTCTATTTAATGTGGGATTTCTTGCAGCCATGTCCTTGAATAACCATTTCTTAACTAAAATGACACAATTTTGTAGCCAGTGATCCATGACTTTAAATATTTGGAAGGGCTATTGATTCACTGAACTGGAAGAAATTAAAGATGTTGAGGCATATTTTCAAAAGTAGAATTACATGTATTACAAATTATATTTGACCATATATATTCTATTTACCATTTAAATAATAATAATAAAAAGCTTAGTACGTGTAATATAGCATTCGATTTATCTGCCGTAGCCTTAACTAGGTGGTGGTGGTGGTGTTTACATCAGCTGTGTGTAATCTTACTGTGCTGCTAGCACCTACAGCACCTCCTCTTGTTCCTGGGTCACGGTCCTCTGCATGTACCTATTTCTGTTTGCGGTAGTCGCTCTCTCTAGGTAAATTGTCCATAAGACCAATGATTCCATCAGCAAATTATCCAGAAAATGCCGTCAGTGCGCATGGTGACATTTGTGCCACTGGTGGTTTTGTTGCCATTTCAGTGGTCTAATTAAATTGGCAGTTTCCTCTTGTGCCCAGCATCGTTGTCTCCCTTCCTTTGGCACCTTAGCTCAGACCTTCTCCTTTTCTCTGTCCTTTTAACTGAATATCAAATGCATTATTGATTGCTCCTCTTCTACCCTCCTCACTTCCACCCCCCTCAACTTTTTTCTTTTTTTTTTTCTTTAAATTTTTGATTGGCAGTATCATCCAGACAAACAGAAGGCAGATGTGCCAGCAGGAGAAGTGGAGGAGCGCGTGCAGAGGTTCATCGAAATTGATCAAGCGTGGAAAATTCTAGGGAACGAAGAGACAAAAAAAGAGTATGACCTGCAGCAGCGTGGTAGGTTCCTGCCAAGGAGCGCTGTAGTGGCAGCGGCGCTTTAAATAAGCAGGGTCTGGGAGTGGTAGTTAGATGGTATTTTAAAACGCTGTTTATTGCTGAACCAAATGTTTCTTTCACTCTTGTCCCACTTTCAAATGTGGATCCATTATTTATAGCTTTTGCTACACATACATTAGCTAGTGAAAACATTGAATTACTTCCAACAAAACATTAGGTGGCGTTATTCCTATTAATTTGAATGAATATCAAAGTTCAACTAATTACAGACACTTAGCCCTTTTTATTTTATTAAGGCAGCTTTATTAAGCATTCATAGTTTTAAGTCCTACACTACATTTTGTTGCAGTGTCTGTGTTATAGGTGTTAGTCCACTAATACCTAGTGTTCGGTGTGTATGGATTTATAAGCACTTCAGAATCATGAAGACACGTTCTTTTTGGCTGTGTGTGTTATGGTAGCTTTCATAATTCAGCTGTAGTCTAAACTAGTCTTTTTAACCAGGTTTATAAATAATATTCCGATACAACACATTAACTAGGCAGCTCTAGCATGCATTTCTTTTTATACCTCTCAGAAAATAGCTCCTTAAAACAGTGACAGGCTGTTGTGAGAAAGGAAGGGGGGAAATGTAGGTCAGGTCTGTCACACATGGGCTACCATTACATGAAGTGATAGGCTGTCTTTCTGCTCTGGCCTCGGGATAGGAGTCCCTCAGCCTTCCATTAGAACCTTCAATAAATGTATATCCACCCTACATGTTAATGGGGGGAGTCAATAATAGTGTATTGCCTGTGGGGAAAACACTCAGTCGCACTCTGCGGTAACACGCTCTGGTCCGGCATTGACGTGTAGCCACCACCACTTTTGAATGTGTCTGATAAAAGCCCACTGTCTCTGCAGCTTGTTATTGAATTCTCTTCCATTGTACGTTGGCACACCATCAGACCTTTCTCTCTTGTGCTGATTTTTAACTCCCCTGCCGCTGCGGATACCAGAACTTTGAGAGACAAAGGCTTAGTCATTCTGGCAGATATGCATCACTGCAGGATAAAGAGAGTGATATATAATTGTATACACCCAGTATGAATTCTCTAGTTAAATAATCTCGTATTTCAGACTTTGTGTGGGTTTTGGAAAAGGGGATGGAGGGGTGAAAACAGAATTGCTGAATAAATATTTTAAAAGAAAGGGGAAAAAAATTGATCTTGTGCTAATTTGTTATGTAAACAGAATTAAGATCAAACTTAAATACATTTTCATCTCAAAGGTATTTTTTTAAAAAGCCTGAGCGTGACGCCAGAACAGGAATTTCCGCTACGCAGCGCTCTCAGCCTATTGTACGCTTAGCATTGTAGTGTTGGCTGTGTCTTCCATTGTCACAAATTGTACGTGCACAGGAAAAAAGTAATATTGGAGGTTGTTAGACATCTTTTGTGTATCTAGTGAGTTAACGCTTAAATACAGACCATGAAGTTCCATTTTGCTTGGGTCAGGTTAATCTATTGAAGTCAAGAGCTACATCAAGATTTAATAAGCTACTTTGTTTTCCCATGGAATTTAAGGACATTGCTATAAATTAGTTTTGACAAAACATATTCTACGGTATTTTAAAGGTTATCTGTATTCCCTGAGATGACTTTTTTTTGCATCCAGATGTGTTCTGCTAAAACCATCTCAAGACCACATTAAAAAAAAGACTCTGTAAATGAAGAAAAGAAATTGTACATTTATTTACACAGGTATTTGGAAATGGTACAGTAATGGTACAGATAAATTTCAGTATAGCGGGTGCCATTCACAGAGGACCCAGTGTTTCAAGCTAAGCCACATGTAACATACATGTGCAGTGTTGGTGCATTCTTTGCAGCATGTTCCCTGGCAGCAAAATGATGGTGAAATAAATTGTAGTTCTTTGAATGCCTGTCAAGTTGCTTCTGAAGTCATGATTCTAGACAAATTCTTAGACACTGCTGTAAAAGCTGACAGAAACAAAGGAGTTGAGACAGCAGCTAAGGGGAATAATGATGAGAGAGATAATATAGCAAGTTAGTAAGAGTGCAAAGCCTAGGAAGCAGAATCTGAAGGATGCCAGTGTGCACATATGTGTGGCTGCCGGTCAGCAGGGAGTCCTTTGCAGTGTAGTCTTTTTCCCATTTCACAGATGATTATTTTTTTTTATTATTTCTATGTGTCTTCTTGTGTTATACTAACTAAACCTTAATTACTTGGCTCAGATATTCAGTGGTCGGAGAAGTTCTAAGAAGCTGAAATTCTGCAGAGCCTCTATGGTTTTAATTTTCTTTTTGTTTGAGTCGTTGGGAATTAACAAGTGCGTGTGCTTTCACTGCTTAATACTGCATTTCTCTGAAGGTATCGCAATGATCTCCTAATTTTTGTTGTGCCTTCAGGCCATAGTTTTAAAGAGGAAAGGACAAACCTCAAACCATTTAGAGGTTTGGCTCAAATACTTGTCCAAGCCCCTCTAGTCTGGAAATCTTACAAGAACTGACTTTTTGCACATCATGTGAAATTTTTTTAATTCATTGTTTTGTCATATCTTTAATGAGATATAAGAATACTCTTGTATAATGGTGAATCTTTCATTTCTAACTCCCATGAAAAATTTGGAAGATGGAAAAAAAAAAAAGCTTCATAGCAATTGACCTACTGAGAAAGGACTTTTTTTCCTCAGCAGATTTTCTTCTTTGAGTTTTTTCCATTATTTTTGGTATCCTATTTAGAAAAGACAAATATGCAGTGAAAATCAAGTTTGACAGTAGTAATTACCAAAAGCTTTTCAATGGGTTTAGCTTGAAAACAGCCTGTTTATGCTTTTCATTTTCAAGTCATCTAAACCCTGAAAGTTCATAGGTTAGTTGCTCAGATCTTTTCCAGTTCAGTTTTTAATATCTCCAAGGAGGAGATTAGAGCTGCTCTGGACAGTCGTTCCAGTGTTTCAACACCCTAACAGTAGAAAAACCAAATCAAACAAACCAAAAAACCATCCAAAATGTGTTTTCCTTCTATGAATTTGGATATAAGGACCCTTCTTGCAACTTAAGCCTTTCACTTCTTATCTTTCAACTGTGTACCTCTGAGAAGTCTTCTCTACATCCTCTTATTAGGTAGCTGTAGACAATGAGATCACAGAATCAGAGAATAGTTTCTGTTGGAAGGGACCTCAAAGATCATCCAGTCCCAACCCCCCTGCCATGGGCAGGGACACCCTACACTAGACCAGGTTGCCTGAAGTCCCATCCAGCCTGGCCTTGAACACTGCCAGGGATGGGGCACCCACAGCTTCTCTGGGCAACCTGTTCCAGGGCCTCACCACCCTCACAGTGAAGAATTTTTGCCTTGTTATCTGATCTAAATCCCCCCTCTTTTAGTTTAAACCCATTACCCCTTGTCCTGTTACTACATGTCTGACTTCTTTTGGCCTCTCCTTGCATGATGTGTGTCCCAACCGCTGACCATGCTGGCAGTCCACTGGACTTGCCCCTGTATGTCCGGGCTTTGTACTGGGGAGACCAAAACTGGACATAGGACTTCACATGCAATCTCCTTGCGGGCTGAGTAGAGAGGGGAAAAAAAAAAAGCCCTCACTTCCCTGACATGCTGGCTGTGCATACAGTCCAGTATGGGGTTGGCCTCTGCTTGCAAGAGTGCCCTGCTGACTTGTGTTGAACCTGTGTCCATCAGGATAACCAGGTCCTGTCCTCTTCTGGAATACTGTTTCCCAGCCAGTTGTCTCCCAGCCTCTGTTGGTGCGTTAGGTTGTTCCATCCCAAAAGCAGGACTTCACCTTTGTCGAACTTTAATGTCCCTCTCGGCCCATTTCTGTATCCTCTCACGGTGCCTTTCAATAGCAGCCCTGCAACCTTTGTGGGGTTTTGGTGACTTAAATACAAAGGAACTGTGTATCTAAACAACCACGTAATTAAGATAATTTTGCTATTTCATTTTACATTTTAATTATTAATAATTAGTGGAAATTATTAATGGAAGGGTCACAAATCAACCAACTGGTGACTTTGATTAATTTCTAACATTAAATGTAGCAAATAATGGGACTGACACTAAACCCTGTTGCTTTGCACAGGTTTTTGGGGTAGAGGGTGGAGAATTTAAGAATGTAGGGTTTTGTCAGTGTGGTTCCAGTGACGTTCTGTCCAGGATAGTATGTTTTTCTGTGATGATGGACACAGGTGTCATAAAGCACAAGTGTTTATAGGGTGGGGAATACAGTCACTATCGGAGCTTTCACATCTCAGCACATACTTCCTTTTGATTTTTCAATTTTTAGATTGCATTTTTAGATAAATATTACAGATGCTATTTTCATATATGAATACATATCCAGGCATCACTTTCCTTTTGTCCTTGCTTCATTTCGAAGACATAAGGAATTACAGGTCCTACTTGGAATTGCCAGTGTTCCAGCCTGTGCCATTTGGCTCGGAGAACAGGTCTGGTTCCATCTTCTCTGTACCTTCCTTTAGGCAGTGGGGCACAACAAAAATCTTTACTTAGCCTAAAATGGCTCATTTTCAAGTATCTGGTCACTAATTCAGCTTTCAGTGATGATACCAATCTCTTTAAGACCTGGAAAATCTTTGAGGATGTGTCCTCACTCTCAGTTAAGTTTGTACTGCAGGTTTAGAAAGGGAGTCTTGTACGAGCATGGTCATAAACTAGGAAACTGAGAACCAAGCCAAATAGAAGGTGGCTCCTTCTCCCCTGCTTCCTCCCCATTCCTCTCCTACCGCAGGAAACGGAAAAGACTGTTCAGGAGATGGTCACTTTCCCATTAAGCCAGCCTTCCCTCCTGCTCCAGCACTGAAGTGATGATTCTGTATTAGACATCAAGATAACTCAGGTAATTTGGTAAATAGGATGCCAGAAAAATAACCGTACAAATCTGCTACAAGAATAAGCAGAAGCAAGACAAAAGCCTACAAAAATGCTGTTAATAGCTGGGAGAAATGAGAACTGACACCTTGTCTGCCTTATAATAAGGAAGGGGAAAAAAAATCAATGCAGCATACCGTAGTTGTTCCTTGTCAAGAAAATTCCTTCTTTAACCATACTTTTAGACCAAAATAAAGCTTTTAACAGGGCCATTAATTCAGGCATTTCAGTGTGCCAGGTTATGGTTTTTACGTGTCAGCAGTGCATGTTCCTTCTCCAGCCACCGATTTTAGGGCTGCAGACCTGCAGCTAGAGCTGGAACACAAGCCTCCTGCCATAACTCTTTGGAGTTAATTCTAATCTGCGCTGGCTGTAAATGAAACAGGATTTTTTTTCTAAGTTTTTAACAAATGTAGCTTTTTGTTATAAAAATTGTTAACGCACAGCTTTTCATATAATTTCAAATTATTTTAAGTTAATGTAAGAGATTGAAACTTAATTGTTTAAAAACTAAACAGCCCATTAAAAAAAAACTTCTGAAAATATCCAGGTTTTGAGTACTGTGGTGATCTTGATACTGAGTAGATGCTATGAACAGTAGTTGATTGGCAATTCATATCTTTAACTTTCCTTAATTATGTGTGTGGTTTTTTTAAAAAATCAATCCTAAGAATATATGACATAAAGAGCCAGAAAAATCTTAAGTGTTATGACGATTTTTACTATTACCATAAACTGTTAAAAGGGTTAAATTTCCATTTACTGCTTGCAACCCTTTCCCTAAAACTCAGCCTTAAATAGCCCAAGAAATATTTATTGTATCCTCAAGTGAAACTTAAATACCCTTCCTCTTTTACAATTTCTGAATGACCCAGCAAGGGCTCTAGTAAAGCTTTACTGAACCAAGCTGCTAATAGTTATTTAATGTTGCTCTGTAGCCTGAAAGAGTCTCAGTAGATTTTTCCTTTTAATCTCTTTGAATTGCAGGCTCATAAACCTCTCTGATGAGCCTGCCAGTGTTTTCTTAGATCCTGCAGTTGAGACAATGGAGCTGCAGAATCCTTTCACCTCTTGTTGTCAAAAAAATCCAATAGATGGCAAAGCCAGGCGGGCTGTACTTCTTGTGAATTAAAATCTGTTTTTCAAGTTATGGTAGATGACCAGGTCTTCACAACTTTCCCTGGATGTTGAGGAATGTGTTTTATGCAGTACAAAACCAGTTGTACACGTTCTACAGCTTGAACAGACATCGCGTGTAAGTAAGCCTACCACAGAACTTGGTACTGGTAACAATGCCAGTCTTAAGTAACCTTCTCCTCCAGCAAGGGAGTGAAAATCGGACACCAGTGTACTTCAGGGAACCACTAAGAGTGTGTCATAGCTGTAATAATGATGAAATAAGGAAGAACACAAGAAATACTAGAGTCACTAACCTACTCTGTGAAAGCCGTTAGGTTTGTGGTTCTGCTTGTAAGCTCCCCAAACTCATACTGGGCTGTGCCTCTGCTTTTAACTCAGAGGCTAAATCAGTTTCTGCTGTCTTTAGGTACATTAGATTGGATAGTGTATTTAATAGGAAAACTGGGGCGGGGGTGGGGGGGGAAGCTTTGGTCAACTCTGAAAGATAAGTTTCTCCTGCTTGAACCAGGTAAGCAAATAAATGCAGCATACAAAACTGACTGGCAGTTACTGGAGTATGTGCTCAGCGTGGGGACTTCTTACTCAAGTCAGAAGTACTAATTGAAAACTTACATCTTTTAAGACAACCAGTAAGACACTCTCAGACTTGGGCATCAGGCTAGGAATAACGATTTCTGTTCAGGCTGGGAATTGTACAAGTGATTAATTTTGCCTGTTGATTTCTTTTAATTTTGTGGGTTTATTTTTAAAATTACAATTGCAGTAATGAGTTGAAGTTTGGTCGAAATTCCCGGGCTTCCTATTGTACTGTGTTTGGAATAGGAGAGAGGGTAGACTTTTCCTTAGCCACCTTCTTCATTGCTGCACAAGTGGCTTGACTTCAGGAAGTTTGGCAGCCTCATGAATTTGCATCTCACCAGTTCTCTTCGTGGTGGCATGTGGGCCATCTGCCCTTTTGGTATTTTCTACCAGCAAGACATGACCAGACCTCCACCTCCAATCCTATAAAACTTGTTCTGAGTGAAATCCTGCTTCACAAACTCCAAATAGGAAAGACTGGTTTCTCTTGAACTCAATTTTTCACTACCTATAAATGAAGTTTAGGAAAATCTGTTCTTCCTACAACCTAAGAGACCATTTTCCTTTGAATTTTTCTTCCAGGTATTAAAACAGATGCAATAGGAAGCACTTGCCTTTTTCACACTGTTCTCAGTTACAGAATTGTCGTCTTCCACTGCAGTGGAGAGAAGAACCTGAAGGTAGATAGGTAGACAGACTTCATTCTGATCTCTGCTTTTTTTTTTTTTTTTTTGTTTGCTCCTTAAAAAGGAGGAGGAATCTTTATTTTGGGCAAGGCCTGCTGGAGGAGAGGCCTTTGACTGGTTTTGTGGGTGTTTTCAGCACATTCACCGTTCCTGTTCTCACATTTGGTAGCTAGAAGGTTGTACCAGACTAACTCCAGGTAACATCAGCACTATTTGAACGTGGGAGTTAAGACCACCTGACCTTTTATTTTATCTTGGACACTTCATGCAGTGGAGTAATGTTCTGATAAGAAAAATGTTGTTAATTTGTATAACTGAAGCATTACCCGTAGCTTTAGTTTATGTAACTGAGAGCATGCATGACAATGAGAGTGACGGATAGGTGTATCTTCCAGGTTTCTTCCTTCTTTACGCTCTTGCTGATTTTTTTTTAGCCTTTCTTTGACAGCACTAAAGTTTAGGTGTCTGTGGGTTAATTATCATTAATTCTGACCTTTTCTTTACAGAAAAGGTGTTCAGCAAAGGTAACGTCAAAGAGACTGTATTGATTCTGTCATTATTTCTAATGTTTCTGATTTGTTTTAATCTCCTTCATTAGAACTAATTTAGATGAGGCTCATTCTCAAGGATCTATAATGTACATTTCTGTTAAAATTAGAATAGGCGTTTAGTTGCAAAATAAAGACTGGGACTTAGTATTTGGGGTTTTTCTTAAATTGGCTTTAAATGTCCAACTTGAAAGCCCAAAATGTAGGTATTAACTACCCTTATGCATAACTAGGGAAAAAAGAGTTAAAATGCAAGGGATTCATCTCATTACTGGTACATTACATAAGTACATCTACCTATGATGCCATACTTGTAAAACTGATAGAGCTATGAAAGGGAAACAATCTATAAAAAAAAAAGGCAAACAAAATCCCCAAAACCAACCAAATAGTTTGGTCACATTTTAAAGTTAACTTAGATGATGATAGAGAAAGCTGTGATTAGCTATTGCTAGGGTTATACTTTCATAGTAGTCTTAAATTTCCTTGTGGCAACTTAAGACTACTTAGTTGTAAATTAGGAATCTTGCTTGTGAACAGCTTGCTTTACATCAACAGCATATGAAATCGCCTATTAGAATATTTATGTATGCCTGTTCTGAGTCACCACTTCACTGTTCAAAACCTGGTACCAGCTGTAGACGAGCAGGGTGCTTGCAATCAGATGGTGCTGTTTGGTGGTAAAGAAGAAACTACTCCATTATCTGATCAGATAAAGGTTGGAGATGTGCAGATTTTCTACGGTATTACTGGAGGAGGTAGCTGCAAAGTCCCTGCTTTCTACTTATCAGCCCAGAGCACAGAGCAGTTACACAGGAGAAGCTGGGGACCATTTCGAATACCCTCCAATCTAGTGATTTGGTGGGGCCATCTCAAGGCAATTAAAATAATGTAAAATAATGTTTCTGACTGGCTCTTTCAGCAAGTGCTCAATAAGTAGTTCTGGAGTAAGAAATTCTGCCAACTTTTCATAGAAGGCTGCAGACAGCACTGTATACTCTAGAAAGCTGGATGTTGTTAAACTTGTAACATTTGTTTGAAAACTCACTGATCCAAGAGAAGGAACACCTACTTTCTCAATAACAACCCAATGTAAACCTGAACTGGACTGAACTTCGGAGTCTTGCCAAATCTACGGCATTTTTGTGGATAAAACCTGTGTTTTTAACTGGTACCATGGTCTAGGTATGACTGTCTAGCAGTGACCAGATTGCCTGCTAGGTATATAAAATTCTTAATTTATCAGGAAGAAATAAGGACTTGTATGTTATCAGGGTTGAACATCTGTCATGTTTTCTTTATAGAATATAATCTGACAAAAGAATGGCCACTACATGCCCAAATTTATCTTGAGGATATGTCCTGGAATGAAGGTATGAGTGCCTTACTACTTGTTCCTGCTGCCTTTCATGGTTGCTGCAAATGTTTCTATTTTTTTTTTCTGCATCTTACACCATTTTGTTGTCTTATTCCAAGTTCTACTTCTTTTACGTTTTCCTCATATTTAGCTGTTCTGTTCTCTGCGATACCTGAATTGGAACTTAACTTTGTGATACTTAATTTTGCATTCCTTCATCTTTTCCCCTGTCCCCCCAGCCCTGCTTGGGCATGGAGAGCTTGCAGTAACACTCGTCACCTGGCTCTCTCCTTGCAGTATAATGGATTACTTAGTTTTCCAGATTCTTCCCGAATCTCATGCATCTTCCTGTTCTTTCTGTGATGGTAGAATACAGGTGTTTTCATACAGATTTGTTTCATCTGACAGTGTGTTACTTCCCTCCTTTATATTACTCTAGCTTTTATCATTTATTGCTGTTTTGATGAAAGGCTACTTATTTTTCTTACTGTAATGGTGGGTTTTTTTAAGCTGGGGGGGTGGCAAATCCTATCTACTCTCCTTTATTTCAGACTGGGTTAACAGTGTGATTTGGAACCATCCTTGCTGTCTCATATGTGTAACTAACACCCTGTAGTTTGTTCTCGATTGCTCTGCAGAGATCTGGGTACTTTGTCAGAATCGAGTCCCCATTCAGAAATACTCAGCACTGCAACCCTTTTAGCATCTGTTTCACTGATGCGCATCTTTTTATTATTTGCTCTTTTGAAGAGACTACGGTGACCCTGGCTGTTTGGCATAAGAATGCCCCGCAGTCACCGGATTGCATTTTAAGAGTATAGTTGGGTTTTGAGCAGCAAATGGTAGCACAGGTACTGATATTCACAATAACGACACATAATTTGTGTGTAAGAGCAGCTCTGCAGAGAAAATCCAAAATAAATCCTTGATTCTTCTCAAGCACTAAAGGCTTTTTTGTTTTCTTTCTTGGCAGATGAACAATGTTACACTCTCTCATGCCGATGTGGTGGGACTTACACTGTCTTGAAGAGTGAAACCAAAGATGTATCTCTAGTTTGTTGTGACACATGTTCACTTGTTATTGAGATCCTTCAATGATTGTTTCCATCAAGCACATTAACAGTTACAAACTTCTAAAAAGACTGGACAAACAGGGGATAGCATCTGCTAAGACGTGTATGTTACAGAAAAGGGGGGCACTGTGAGAACAAGTTCAGTCAGGCCTAAGAAAGGCAATGTGCCCATTTGTTCACGTAGCTCTGCAGACGTGAGCCTTGGGTTTTTTTTCATTGTGCAGCTAAAGAGCTACTTATTAAAAACCTCCAGAACAGAACACAAAGTTCTGTACAACTGGAATATCTCTCATGATCTAAACGGCATTTCTTTCCCAGCAAACAACAGAGTAGCTTCTTCCAATCTCAGTCTGTATCAACTGTACCTTGGGCCTGACCTCTTGCGTTAAATCCTTTCAACAGCTCAGATGACAAAATTTAATCAGGAGGCATACGTGTGAGAGTGCCTCGAAGATAAAGAGGAGTAAGGTGCGTTAATGGGAAACAGGAACATCTCCTATGCTAAATATTTAACTTCATTAACTCCTCACAAGGACTTGAGCCCTTGAAAGAGGTAGCAGGCTGGGAGCAGGCCCAGTAACTGTGCTGGACTGCAACGCTGCATCCACATTAACTTTTCAGCGTGGAGCAGGAGAATGCCTTTGAACAGACTCTCTCCATCACCTGAACAAATACAATCTTTGTTCCTTAGATGAAAACTAAGCAGACACTGTGCTCTAAGCTGATATGGTCCACAGGACCGAACCAGAGCCAGTTTAAGAAAAACCCTACACAGGATCTGGAAGCCCAATGTTACTGTCTTCAGTTCCCATCCTAGCATGCCACACGACTTGCTAACGTAGGCATAGCCAAAGTGTGGCTCTGGATGTGTGACAATATAACAAGGAGTGAAAAAGGCACAAGGTACTACTAAGAGTCAGTGCTAACCTTGGCTTGTAGTGAAAACCAAAACTTTGTAATAAATCCAAGCACTTACTGTTTCCTCTGGCTATTCACAGTAAGAGGCATATCATTTTTGTTAGTGACAGCAGTCTAGCATTCCCACTTTCAAGTTAGATGTAATCTCAGAAAGAGACATCTTTGTCAAGTAATACTTGTGTTTATTCTAAACAAAAATAGTTCCATTGATTTAAGTAGAAAATATTATGAAAGCTAGTCACTTAAATCTTTTAATCGTCAAGAAATCTGTGGCCATTGGGGCTTGCACGTAGAAATCCAAAGTCATTCAGAGGCCATATCTGCAAAATAAAATACAAGAGACTTTTATCACAACTCAAAGTTCAGTGTTTTCATTTGTTATTGTTGTGTTTCATAAAGTGCATTATTTCTAGCTCTTTGACAGGGTATATGAACTTTTCTCACCTGTGTGGCTTTTTTATTAGGAATAATAAACGCTGTATATCAGGAGGAATAATCACTCTGTAATTTATACCAGCATGCTTTGCTATGTAGAGCCTTACAAATCACGTTATTTTTTTCTGCCTTGAAACAAAAACATTCTTAAAACTTTTGAATTTGAAAGATATTTTCTAAGTTGCTAAGAGGTTTACAACTAGAAAAGACAAAGTATGTATGTTTGATCCCTCTAGGAGAAGAAAGGAGAAACAAACGTTACCTCCCAGTGAAAGTAGTTCAAGGAGGTGTACATTGGTATTTTCAAGCTGGGCATTTGAACTGCAAACACCAAATCATGGAAAAAAAAAATCCACCAGCATGTAGGTAAGCTTATACTATGCAAATATGTGTAAAGGGGTGGAGTGCCTGCCACCAGCAGGGGCTTCTCAGAGTTAAAGGAGCACAAATATGACCGAGTGCAAGCACAAGTGTCAGAATGATGCTCACCAGTAAGAAAAAAAACACTTTCTCTCCAGAAATTAACTGTATAGCTGTTCATACTACTGAATGCTCCCAGGAGTGCTTCCCTCTGAACATTCACTAATTACATGCAGGCTGGTCTTGGATGCAAAAAAAAAAAAAAGTAATAGGGAATCAAGGACGTTCTTTTACACTTTGTCCTTTGTCTCCCTTGACTAACTGTGTCTCTTTGCTACACGTTCTTTCAAAGATGGCACAGGGGGATCAGCAGGAAGAAGACAAAGAGATGATGTTGAAGAATGAATGCCCCCTGTGGCTCTAATCCCATAAAAATCTCAACTCCCCTGCTCCAGATGAAGTGACCTAGACAGAGAAAGATGATGCGCTACCTTGTTCCCAAAGCATCTGTTAGTAGGATGTTTATCTTGCTCAATTTTCCTTAGAATTTGATCTTAAGGAAGGTATACAGTCACCTTCCAGGAACAGCATCTTACTCAGCACAGGAGGAGCCTTTGTGCGCACTTTGTGCGGAGGGAAGAAGTAATTTTCTCACTTTAAATGAGGAAGTACAGTGCCAAGGTTCAATATTTCAAACTCTGTGACAGAAGAGGCAGAGGCAGTTAAGAATGAGAGACTGAGTATCACCAACTACTAGACTGGAACTGTGTGCTGCTAGAAGCTCCCTGGACTTGGCTCTGTCAGGCCCCTTGCAGCACTGAGCAAAGCTGACAGCACTTGGATTGTGCCTGGGCCCTCAGGAAGACAGAAGGGCCTCAGGTTCTGTGGATCTGCAAGAGGCTCAACGTTCTCTTGTGCAAATATCTTAGAAAAAATGTCTTTGGGGGATCTGCAGTTAGGGAAGAGCATGAAGAACATCTGCTGATATATAGAAGCAAACAGAGGTAATGTCCTGTTTCTATAGGCGTACTAGCCAGTGACCTGTTTAAGTTCCACACAATATAGAGAGACACAAACCAACAACAAAAGGATATTTGTGATCTTGGTTAGAAGCAAAAGCTGTGGCATTAAAGGCTCTCCAGAGAGCCGATGCTGGCTGCAGGCTGGGTGTCAAGTCTGCCCTCAAAGGCTAAACAGGAGTAAGAGGCAATAGAACTATTCCAACCTTAAAGATTCTGCGATCTGCGATCCCATCATCTATCCCAAACCTAAGCTGCTCTAAGTAAAGGCCCAGATAAAGAAATTTCTTAGGCCACTGACTATGGCACAAACCTCATTTCAGGCAACTCAAATCACACCTATTGCAACTCGACTTTCTTTCAGTGAAACTAATAAAATTTTGTTTAAATGCTGTTTTAACAATTTAGTTAAACGTTGCTTGCAGTAATCTTAGTGGTAGACTTAGAATGAAAATGTTTTATCTAGTCTGCGTGCAGGAGAGAATGTGAGAAACAACAGTCATGGTTGGAAAGGAGACCGAACAAACCCTCTGTGTGAAACAAAGACATGCTGCTGTGTGTAGTAATTCCCAAGTCTTTTACAGTTATGACAGAAGTTGATTCTGACTCGTTGGTTCAAACTGGCTAGCCCAATTAGCAGCTATTTCCCCTTGCCTTCTGTGGTTTGGCCTACACAGATTTGGTCTGATGGATGAGGGATAAATGGGGGTAAGTAGCTCTTTTGAAGACATACTACAGATACATACTACTTTTGATGTGGAGCCCAAGTCCAGGGAGGATTATCTGTAGGATATCCTATCTAGGACAGGATGAAGCATGAGCTCTGTCAGGGTGGGACTCCCTAGGGTTTTATGGAATCTGCAGCTACTTCAATTTCAGCGGCCTTTTTATGGAATGAACTTGTCTCTCGGAGTGGCAGTTGAGGTGCTGGCTGGGAGGAAAATGGGGCAAATATAATCAAGTATGGTTATTTCTGTGTGAGTTTAACCCCATACAGTTGGTACACCAACTTTGACTGAGAATCTTAGGTCTAAACTTCACAGATAAGCCACAGAAAGAGTTAACATTAATGTTTTGCCAAGAATAGGCTGCCTAAACAAGCTTGGTACAAGCTTTCTCTCTTCTGTTGAAATCTATTACTTCCAAATTAATATTTTTTTTTTGCATCCATTACTAAAAGTTTAACTTAGCATTCAAAGGCACTGTTACATCTGCTTCTCCAAATTCCACTTTAAGATAAAGCCACATACTCTTCCATTCTCAAGGCAGTAAAATATTTTTCATGAAAGAGAAGCCAAACTTCTGCTAGACTACATTAAAAAACATATGCAGGCTTCTTGGCCAGTGGTCTGCTAACTAGCTACCACCATGCGGAGTAGCTGTATTGTGCTGCCTGTCACTGTACTGGCCAATAGCAGCATGCAATAAATAGCAAGATCACTGTATTCTAATGTGAATTACCATAAGCAAACCAAACTATAAACACCCATTTGAAGAATAAACTCATTTTTGCTTTTGTTAGGCACCATATACTTAAATCTCATTAAAATGTTAATAATCACCACCCTAGGCACCATCCTAAAACAACTGCTATAAAATTGGTTAAATAATTATTTTGATTAAGTATCACGTGATTCCGCATTATCTTTTTAAACAGGCAATATTCAGTAGTCCTAAAGTACTTCAGTATCTGCGTGGAAGTTCCATTCATTTTACACAGAGTGTACTGCTTGCTAAATTTAGGGTTCAATCCTGTCAGGCCCTTCGTTAAAGTCTCTCAAACATCCTTCTTGTCGGGGTACAAGCTGGACACACATTTACTGCTGTGCAGAGATACTGTGAGTAATTAGGGCTGTCCACATACATAGATTCTTAATAAATACATTATGCTAAGTCCCCTTAAAGTACTAAACTGTTTTTCTATACTAGTGCATCCACTGGAGAAACTTTTTTTCAGTTGGATTATTAATACCATATTCTTATTAAGAGAACTGTCAGCATATTAGCATCATCTGTATTTTAGCAGTTAATATTCCAAGCTAAAGCTCGGGTCATAAAAATAGTCCTATTTAGAATCAGCATTTTTCCCCTGGTGTTCATGGTAAGGCAAACAATACAGAGAAGGAACAGAGAGCACTCAATAAACATTAGGGAAGAACTCAAAGCAAATGCTATCCAGAAAGCACAGAGGTCAGACAAAACTCGGTGGCGGGCTGAGGGGGACATGTTTGAGGTTTAGTAAGCAATTAGTGATTATGGTCAATAGCTGCAAGCTTTTTTGAGAAGTTCTAAGTTGTGTTCATAAAAACTGTGAACTAAGTACATAAAACTTTGTTAATTTGGAAAGATCTAATCTTCCCTGTGCGTGGAATACAGCTGTGCTCATTATGTTTTTTGTGGATGCGCTCAATATAGAGAGAACAGTTTTCAAAACCTTTTTTATTGTTCTGAACGGTACCATTTTAAATCTAGCTTTGTAAAAGCTGGTGCGTAAGTCTATGATACATACTCTGTTGTTTCTTAAACTTTTTATGGAGAAGAAATTGTCTTAATTTCTTCTTTTTGGTAAACAAGTAAATTAATAATGCAGATAATATGAAAAAGTAATTTAGTGTGAAATAACGCTGTAGAATTGTTGAAGCAGAAGAAGGAGGAACCATGGAGGTTTGTACAATACAATATTAATTTTTTTTTTTTACATAAAAAAGTGGGTAATTACAGTGGCACAGATTTGACTTTACTGTTAAGGCTTTTTCACAGAGTTAGTTTAAAAAGCAGCAAGGCCAGTCTACACATCTAAAGTATGTGTCTAAGTCCTAGAAAGATAACCTTTTTCTCCATCTCTGTTTTTTTGGACTATGGAACTACATTTCTCAAATTAACAACAGTGAAATATGGAGCTGCCCTTTTCTACCATTTTGCAGGGGCAAGGATCAAATGAAGGATGGAACATACATCCACGCAGTAGGGTGTACGGGTTCTTATCAAGTTTGGATTTGCTTGCAAAACAGTAATTCAGTTTTCGGAGGCAATGACTGCTCAAAGAGGGCTGTTCAAAAACCAAGTCCTCGCTCAAAAAACCAACCGTCGTTGAATTATCATCCTTTTACAGCAAGCAGCCGGTGTGTTCAGGCTTTCCTTTACATTTGCTTTGGCCAGTGTTAAAGAGGCAGGTTTTATTACCTAACACCCAGGCATTAAAAATGTATAAATGCAACTATTTTTAGATACTATAAATATATATACCTTAAAACAAATGCGTCCTCTTATCAGTCCATAAGGAACAGGTCCATAGCACCTGGAATCTGTAGAATTCCTGAGATTATCACCTTCTAACCAAACATGTCCTTTAGGCACCTATGGTTAAGCAAGATTGAAATGTAAAAAGAAAACAGAATACAGTGGTATTAAGCATACTCTGCCCTGCAATATATTTCCTGATTTCTGTATGTCATGACTGTATAATGAACCAATTTTTTATTGAATCTAGTAAGACACAGTGCCAGATTTGGAGGGATGAGGAGGAGCGCTCCAAAGTATCTGTTCTATCATGTGCTCAAAAAACAATGGTTTGCAACAAAAAATCCAAAATGAAGATGTAAGAGGTTAGACCAATGTGACAGGGTCATTAATTTAATAGACTTCAAAAGAGGTCATTAGGATGTTGACTGAAAATCTGCCCTCCTGTCGCAGTAACAGCATGAACAGGGCAGCCACACACTCATCAACATCCTGGGGCCAGCACCAAGGCTAGACCTGTTAGTAGATTCATGATGAACTAACTGGTAATTGATTGTGACATCAATTACGAATAATCTCATCATTTTATCGGAGTAGGCTTGTCAAAGTTCTAATTAAGATCACAGTTCATTCTATGTGCAGGCAGAATCCACAACACATTATATTGCAATAATGATGATCACAAAACAGCAAATCCCTTTTTATAATTTGAAAATTAATGATGGTGACCTTATACTATATGACAAAGACCTTTCATTGCCTATATATATTATGCATTAACTATATTACATACCATAGATTCATGGCATTCACTGACTGACTCAGTGACAAAATAAGAAATAGCAACATAGCTGTATTCGTTACCTAAATAAGAGTATAAAGCTTTCATACATGAGAAAGTCACGACTACACATCTTAAACTAAGATTTCCACTTGGAATATATGCCAATATTTTGATATTTTTTTAAACATTTCAGATCTAGATAACCTCCTACAAGTTACCAAATAATTATTTTTGTAATCCATTCCTGTTTCTAGAATTCTAAACCAGGCTGAAAATTTAAAAGCAGCAACATATTCTCAATCTAGATAATATTTAATGTGGACTTTAAGTTAACATAGATTTTTCCAAACCCCAATACGCATTCGAACCATTACTTTGCCCACAATTCTGAGGAAAAAAAATACAGAAACAAAATGGGGGGGACCCCACACGGAACTGAAGCATTTGAGGAGTATAAACATGTCTTAGAAATAGCCACATGGACTCATAAATACAATAGTCTGCATATACAGAATTCAAGAATAACAGACTGAAAATTAAATACCAGTCTAGTAGTAAAGTCTGGATGTAAACCATTAAGAATAAAACCAGGTCCCCAGACAAACATTTGAGGAAAATATAACTGAAGTGTAGTTGTTGGTGCTAAGAGGTATCTGGCCAGGTAGCACTGGGAACCTTGTCTTTAAATAAGCCTTTTATGCTCTTGCTTAGTCATGCTCCCACCTCCTGTTCCCAGACTGGGCTCTGTGGATAGCTGCTACCTGAGAGGCCCTTTGCTGAGCTACGGCAAACGTACAAGCTAGGGATTAAGAACCAATAATTTGTCTCTGACAGCGGCAAAAAGAGATAGTAATCCATGGAAAGCATATCTCAGCCTGTCCATCTTGTCACAACCACCCCTCCCCAACTCCTCTGGACTCACCCCAACAGGTCCATGTCCTTCTTATGTTGGGGGCCCCAGTGCTGGACACAGTACTCCAGGTGGAGTCTCACAAGAGTGGAGTAGAGGGGGAGAATCACCTCCCTTGACGTGCTGGCCATGTTTCTTTTGATACAGATGAGGATACAGCTGGCTTTCTGGGCTGCAAGTGCACACTGCTGGCTTGTCCAGTTTTTCATCCACCAGTACCCACTTCTCAAACTTGACCAGGACCCTCTGGATGGCATCCCATCTCTCAGGCATGTCAGCTGCACCACTTAGCTTGGTGTCATCTGCAAATTTGCTGAGGGTGCAACTCAATCCCCCCATCTATGTCACTGGTATATATACGGAGCTGTAGATAACCAGTATGTCCAAACCCGTTTGAAACCTACTGATACTGTCTCCTGTGTAAAGGAATGCCAGCTTGTTTGTTTTAAAGTGATCTCCTGCTAGTTTTTAAGGTCCTTTACTTGTTCTCCCAGCCCTTCACTGCAGCAGTTCTGCCTGCCCCCTGTGTTATTTCATAGGCTTAGATTGCTGGCACATGCATGGAGGAGCTTTCTCTGAGAAGGTCAGTTGGTTTCAGCTAGGTGGCTTTGGTCCTCCTCCTGCCCAAGCAGCTTTGCAAACAAATTAACCAACCAGAAGTCAATTTAAAATAAATTAAATAAATAACATTTCTATCCAGAGTCAAATGACCTGTGTAGAATATACACCTCGGTGCACATGGCCAGACGTTTCTGATAGGTCTCTATTTGAGAATGTACCAACATTCCTATTTTCCTCAAAAATTCTGTGATATACAGCCTATTTAGAGTGTCCAGCAGCAATTTTTAGGTTAGTTGGATATTCATCTTCACTGATTCAGTGTACACACCTGAAGCATTCACTGTGCCCACACCTTACACGAGAGTGTTTTTCAGGTGCACGTTACAATGCAGAGCAGCGTTCTGACCTTTCTGGTGCAAACTCCCCTGTCCAGCATCTACCAGAACTACAAGTCATACATCAAACTACTGTCATTTTGAAAGACTATCTCAGCAAATACACAAAAACGAGGAAGCATAAATTACTATAAAAGGAAGATTTTTTTAAACGAAATAAAAAAGCAAACCCACATTAACATTTCACATTTCTGAAGAAGCGTCACTTCTTGCAACGTGCTACTGTTTCACACACAGGACATGCCAGGTCCCCTTCTACGTTACTCGTTCCCATGCTTTCTCACTTTCTCCAACTTGGAGGCAGAACATGAAGCTCATCAGTTACTATGTGAAATAAGGGCCCCTCATAACACAAGTACATCTAAACACTTCCAGACCTTCACATCTTTTTTCCAGGCTCCAAAAGTATAAAAAATAAAGTGCTTTTGCCACCTGTGCAAATCACTTACTACTTCTAATATTCTTAATAATTGTCTAAACAAGATGTTCATAATTTGCATTGCAAATAGAATATTTACTATAAAGTATGTTTCTGTGTCCTGAAATTCACCACTTAAGGTAACTTTCGTAGTTCTCCATAGAAAGTATGACAGGACCCTTATCTCTAAAATTGTCGCTAAGAGTAGAATCATAGAATCATAAACGTTGGAAGAGACCTCAAGGATCTTCTAGTCCAGCTGTCCCCCTACCACCTATTACCCACTAAACCATGTGCCTAAGTACCACATCCAACCTTTCCTTAAACACCCGCAGGCACAGTGACTCCACCACCTCCCTGGGCAACCTGTTCCAATGCCCGACCACCCTTTCCGAGAAGAAATTTCTCCTCATCTCCAACCTGAACCTTCCCTGGCGCAACTTGCAGCCGTTCCCTCTTGTCCTGAGAGTACTGTCACAATGTATGATTCCTCTATGTATGATTCCTCTAGAGATAGTACAGTACAGTACCTTTGTATGGTGCCTGTCCAACATCTAGGCACTTCACTAGAATCTAGAATTCAGACAAGCAACAAAATTTGCATGAATTACATGAAAATGTAAAGTCAAATATCAGTGACAGGCCATAACCATTAATAAAATAATTTTTTTAAAAAAGGTATGTTTACACCCCTTTGAAATAAAGGCTAAAGCCAGAAACCTCCAAGGATTTATGCACCAAGCTTTTTCGAGACCACATCACTGATTTGAGTGGGATTACTCACATTGATACTTTCAGTATCAACCTTTGCAGAATCAGGACCCAACATGACAGGCCTCAAAGCTATTCGAGCACAGTAGCTGCGAATAAGATACATTTTTAATCAAAGTAAAAAAAAGAAAAAAAAATAAAACCCCCCCCACTACTATTCAAAACTTGTATTTGTAGTAAGAATATATTAATTACACACCAATAGACTGCTACTGCCAAAAAACCCATGGCAATGGGAAAGCCACTTGCTTGACGATTCACAACATTGCATTGATATCGACAGGGCATGGACCTCTTAGACAAAACTAATTGTATCTGAGAAGTACAGCTGAAATCACAGTTACCATTACTGCACACTGCAAGATTGTGAATACAAAAAGTACTGACAAGAGTGCCAGAAGCATTTAACTTCGTCTGGGCAGCACTTCAGTCCTCCCCTACACGTAGGCCAGAACCAAGATGTGGAAGTCTCACAAGGCCAGCCACCGAATTTTCACATAACTACCTCGTGGGTCCCACGCAAAACCAGCAGTTGCACAGCAGTGCAGGTTCACGGGAAAACACGCTGCCGCTGATAGTCTGCAGACTGCTCTGCCTCAGCAACCCTGGGGCCTCTGGTTTTGTGCAGATTATCTGAGGATTTATTTCCAAGGAACAGCAGTTCTCAAGCAGAAGCGGTTATCATCTGCATGAGAATACAGGACACTGATCAGACACGTGACTCTTCCCCTTCTCCCCTCCGAGGCTCTGAGGGCTCTGGTACAGGAGCAGAGAGACCAGAAGAGCAAGATTAACATTGAGAACAACCGAGCTTGTACCAGCAGCTTAGATAAAGAAGCACCTTTCACTGCGACAGATTGGCTAAATTTGCAGGGCTGTTGAAGTGGCAAAACTGAAATACAGGCCAGGTAGTTGATGCACACTTACTAGCATAAAACACTATTTTACTTAAATGGGCAAGGGTGGACAGAGGGACTCAACAAAGAATTATATTCGTTTGGCCTTTACACGATGCCTAAGTTTGAGAAATCTCACTAACTCCAAAATCAAGAGATGTCTGCGCTCTCGTACGCACATTAACTGGCATACTAGAAAATTAATATACCACAAAAATTAACAGATTACATTATCTGCCTCAAAAATTCCCCCCAAACCCAACTAAATGAAAATAGTTTTTTGTGGTTTGGGTTGGGGCTTTTTTTGTTTTGGTGGGGGGTTTTTTGGTTTATGATTTTGGGGGACTTGAGGTGTGAGGTACTAAAGATGGAGAAATAGGGATTTTTAATAAATAAGTGGAGAATTATAAACAGGAATCTCTTGCAATCTCTCCTTTTGGAATTCCAAGCAGTCTGTGTTTGTCACAGAACATCAGCATGTACAGTCAGCTGGGAGTAGATGAAGTTTGAACTTTCGTAAGGTCACAGGTATTCACATCACCTCCAGCAATATCAGAGTTTCAAACTTAAGAAGAACTTTAAATCATTCCCATCTTTTCTTTTCAGTTCAGAGGCTTCCTTCTTGAGCTATGATAAGAACTAATCTCAGTGCTGGACAAAAGAATAAAGTCTGCAAGTTCTCATCTATCCCTACTAAGGTCTATTTAAGTGCCTCCTACTTTGGGACAAGCAACAAATGTAATTGCTTCATGGCCTGCGGGTGTTCAGTTAACAAAAGAAGCTTTTGTGAATAAACCACAGGTGTTACCTTTCTTGATTAAAGTGAAATATGATGAAAGAATCTACAATATCAAATGACAAATTTACTAAATACTGATGAAATTGCCTGATTTAAGTAAATTGCATCAAGTTAGGATAAAATATACACCACAGAAACGCAGCAGTTTGTTTTATCACTCTATACTTAAAGTCTCACATAACTATTCCTTAATCCTTTATTTACTAATTCAGAAGCAAGAGTGAATAATGCTTAACAGATACTCTTTTTTAATGGTCTGGTTGCTCTAGGCACCATTTCTCTAGGCTTATCATAAATGTTTTTCAGATTAAGGTTCTCATCTATATAAACCCCAAGAGCATTAATTAGATCAATATTTTCAAAATCAGCATAAGCATTTACATTTCCGTTTTTGTGCTGGAAAAAGCTACGAAATGATAGCAGTCACACCGGAACGTTTAGCAGTATACAGATCTTTAATCAGCATCTTCTAAGTATCACTAAAAGGTTGAATATTACCTGCAATTTAATACTTCTGAAAAGAATATAACAGAATGAATTTACCTTAAATTCACAGGTACTTCCAAGCAGTTTAGCATTTTCCTTTTACTTACTGAATAGTTTAAGCTGCTACTAAATAAGACATAATGTACTTGGCCCAGTTTGTCTAAGTACAGATATTAAAAAGAATACATTCTGACCTTGGTCCAGATTATTACGAGAAAGGTGACAATGAAGCATTAATAGGTTTTTATACAGAAATTAAATTCACTGTGATGAAATATTTATATTACAAATTCATTCCCTGTATTAAGTCATTGGCTGTTTTAATAGAAAATTTATGAAAATGTAAGATACGAAGACTTGTCTATCTTTAAGTTTTGAAATTAATTATTAACCAATAATAAAATCACCTAACCTTCAATGGTAGCTATGTTAACTCATATACTACAAGGAAACTAAGGTATATTAACTTAGATTTGAATTTATAAGGCATTTTTCTCTGTTATGCAAGCATACCAGTTGGCCATTGTTCTTTAATAAAAAATTGGGGAAGCTGTTACAGTAATCTGTCAAAGCATTCATTGCTTATTTGAATGTTTGGTTTTTAACCGTTGTTGCTCCTTCAAAACTTTATGCAATGCACAAGTAGCTACTGCTGTTCCTGAGTTCACCTACTTGGTATTTAAAAGGTTTGATCACTGCACTCACTGCTTTGTGGGAAAGAGCGTGGAATTGTCACATCAGAAATACCTATGCCATTCAAAAGACGAAACAATATGCTTTCTTTCAGTATCACTTTTTGGCTGTTGCAAAAGCTTCCAACTGTGTTAAAAATAATTCAAACACTTGCATGCATTGTTTACGTCTATAAATATTCCATTTACTTTCCGGATCTAGAGCATATTGTTAAATATGCTGATCTGAATCAGCCTGAAAAGTTATATATCCAATTCTAAAAATCTCTAGCTGCAACCCTAAGTTTAAATTATTTTTCCTTTTCTAAAATTCTTATGAGTTAAAATTAAAACTTAAAATCAATAGAATTAATAAGAACTATGAGCAAGTATTACTGTCATGAAGAATAAATACTAAGGCAATGATTCGCCAGTCCAGTCTATAATTAACTTTCTTAATTTTTAGAAGATCAATATTTTGGACGAAAACATTGATTAAAAATCCTGCAAAGGTTCCTTAGCAGTCTGCATAGACCTTTCTCACACCAGTCATTATGAAGGATTTGATTCTTTTCTTCTCTAGAGAAGAGATGATGGAACAGGGTCACCGTAAAGTCTCAGTTTGAGAATAAAACACCTGTCGGTTCAAACCCCAACTGGAACTTAGTGGTTCAAACACACAACCTGTCACCATCGCTGGTATGCCCTCGACAGTGATCTAGCTAATAAGCCTGGTAGCAACAATGGCCAATAAATACTCTGAGCAGGGTTAAGGAATGTTAAAAGTATCATCTGCCAGCTCCATCAGAAGTGACCACAATCTCTGCTCATCAATCCAGGGCCTCAGCTCTGCGTGATCTCCTCAGCTATGACAGTGGGAAGGCCTTAGCTACTATGTACAGAGGGGAACAAATGAACTGGGTTCTTCTTTCAGACATGAAGCTGATCTAGGCAGACTAAAACTTGCACTCCAAATTTTCAGCGAGTTCTTGAGTGGTTGGTTTCATCATCCTGAGCACCTTCCTGGATCTGACCAGTACAGCCAAGACCATATTCCACAGAGGAAAAGCACCTAGTGCTGCACGTTCAGAAATGAATGGTCCTGGAACAACTTTTCCTGCAAGTCAGCGAGGAGATTTCTTTCTGGTTTTCCTTCAGGGATGATTGGCTGAACAGAAGAACCAGGGCAACGTGTCAGAGCCTGGGCAGAGCGCTCTCCCACCCCGGTGTAGCTGGCCCGCACTCCAGACCAGCTGATACCATGCAGCTGTCTCATCTTGGTTCAGGCTGCAAGGAAGAAAGAGCTGTCTGAGAAGTGACCTTGCTGGGAGCTCCTTCAGGACCTGCATTTAAGCTGAGCGTCTCGCTGCTGTCCCCTGCCTGAGCTATGGTGCAGGCACGGCCACCACCCCCCACCCCACAGACATGAGGATAAGCTGTGGTGAATGGTACCAGTACCGTTGTGTCAAGTCACGCCACTTGTGTGCTCCTGAGGTAGCAAAACCAAAACTGCAAAGGTAAAAAGATCAAACCCTGGAAATATTGGGAAGTACAATGATGACATTCTTTGTGCTTCTTTTTCCTTGAATAATTGAGTTTTGACAAATCATAATTCTGATTTAGAATTACTTCTCCAAAGATTCAAGATTAGGTCTAGCCATGAACTCTGTACTGGGATATGAGGGATCTGCAAACTGAACAGATCTGCAGACTAAACAGATACACCAAATCAGTTCTCCTTTCCCACCACACATTTAGCATACTTGCTGCTTAAAATTATGGCATCACTTTCTCTCAAGCCTCTAGAAAGCCAGAACTAAGGAGAGGAAAGAGTAGGATATTTGCATTCTCCTGACTGGCAACTGCTAAAACATACGTTACTGAAATACCAAACCATGAGTGTAAACTAGCTATTAAGATACTAAGGACAAAGGAGAAAGAACTAGTATTTTGAGAACTTCATTTTTATTTGCTCTTTAGGAGATTTTAAATGGTATTGACTGCTCTGAAATATTAAACCACTCCTCAGTGTCCTATGTTGTGCACCCAAAATCTGTAGTACTGTCTAGTGATTAAGATACTGTTGTTTACATTAACATTACATTATTCTTAGTATCCACCTAATATCCTTACTGCATTTGGCAAGGACTGTTTAAGAGTTAATAGCACTGCACAAGACCACTTCTCCGATCTGCAAACACAGTAAGATGCATTATCTTCGGAATTATGTTAGCTCTGGAGCTAACCACAGGATGAAGAGATGCCATCTCCGCAATGAACCTCATTTTAGCAGAAGGTAAACATACTTCCCCCACATCAGCTAGTCTCACAGCATTAGTGATGTGTTGTGATTGATTACCAGCAGAGTGTTGCTGAGATATGGATTTGTATCTCAGCTTTTTATCACTATGCCTTGCAAAAGGCAGTTCCTTATTTACAGACTCTAGCTGTATTAAGTGACATTATTAGGTACTACTTTTGTTTAAGTGACACAAAGGCTTAGCATATTGCTGGTTTATGACATACAAGCTGTTTTAATCTGATGACTTACCCCTCACTTTCTCAATTTGTAAATAGGAGCTGCAGCACAAGAACATATGGTACTGAAGAAATTAAAGCTAAAGTAAATGGCATTAAACCAAATTCAAATATAACAATAGGATACTCAATCTGAATTATAAACCTAGATCTGTATTAAGACTTTTAAAAACAGGAAATAAAAACCTAAATATGAGAATTAACCTTTCAGATTTTTAAAAAGACCATTTCAGGGGTTTACTGTGAGTAATTTCCTTACTAACCATCATTACTTGGATCTTACAGTTAAATGAATAAATCAGTAAATACATTTTTTAATAATTGAAACTAGGTCTGAATACCACATTCCTAAAAATTAATAGTTTACCTTTTCAACTTTTGGGTTCATACCACATTGCTTCTGATACAGTAACAATGTTATGCATCCTCAAACGTTTATTACAGTAAATACACTTACACCATCACTGAGCACAAAACCAAAAAAAGATTCACGAAAGGAATGTCATCATCCTTCCCATGTAAATAGGAAGATTCCCCTGCAGATTCTAGCATATAAAGCATCACGTACCATAAAGGGTCCAAGGTAACAACTTTCCATATGTACTTAAATTTTAATTTGAGCACGGGCTTCATTTAGACCAATCAATTTGATATGTGGGATTAGTTCCATCAGCCCGTAATCCAGCAATGACTCCATCAAAGACAGTTTTTTGGTACAGCTTTACACTTAGTACGCTCTGACAAAAATAATTTTTCTCATATGATATATTACTTCAGTTAAGTATAGCAGCAAAAGCATTTTTATACCACTATAAAGACTTTCATATAACCGCCACTGCTGTACTGCATTTCTGCTCAACTGAAATACCTCTTTTCAGAACAACTTAGTCAACTTATGTATGATTTATTTTTCATTTTTATTATAGCTTGGAACGTTGGTTTGTTGGTTAACTTTTTTTTTCAAACCTACAGGTACCTACTTGGTTGTCTGCAGCAATTAAGTATCTCGTCTGTGTAATTTCACAGACAGCAAATTGTAATCCGAGTTCTGTGTTTCCCTATATATATATATATGTGCGCCATCCTGAGAAGTGTATTCATGAGTGAAATAGCATTGGGAGCAGGACCTGATTTAAGCATTCTCTTAGGCTTCAGAGTAAGACTAGTGTATGATAGTGCTTCTAAGCACATAAATCCCCGACTTAAAATCTGTAAGAGATGCCAACACTAACATTGACACAGTCACTGCAGACCAAGCACAATTCCTGCCAACATGACCATAAGGATTCTCCTTTTGGGATGACAGGAGAAGCAGCTGCTCAGAGGAGGTTTCCCTCTCAGCTGTGTTAGGTACGTTTGTTGTGCTGCCATCATCCTGACGCCCCCAGCAACTGGCCAACCCCTCATACCTAGCCATTAGCTGGCAAACACCAGCAAAGAACGCAGCAGAGGTTCGAACTACCTGACTTGGGAATATTTCTGGCATCTGATAGTTCGTAGTTACTGTACTGTAATAAGTTTGTAAACATGACGGCAACTATTCACCATCCCTCCCCAAAACAGGAGACAAGTTAGTCAAGCAAAGCCGAGCAGTTTTTGCAACAGACACAAATAGTCCTCTGACCTCACGCACTTCAGAGTCACTGCATTCAAGCACCCCTCAGAGACTTCTCATTTTAAAAAAAGTAAAAAAAAACAAAAACCAATTAGTAGCTTAATATAAACAACAAACCTCATGACAATTTCTAGGCTTTGCTCGCTTAAAGAGCGCCTGCAATTGTACCTTCCTCTGGCAGCTAGACACCCCTGGCGGCACTTCTGGCCCTTTGGGATCTTCGACAATCTTTTCCCCCCGCGCCCAACTGCAGCTCAGGTTAATTCTCCTCAAGGAAGTATCAGCAAAACAAATAGTCAGTTCTCTGTACATCTGCTGCTGCTATTTGCTTTGAAGAAATTTGTGTTTGAATTAAAAGCGCATAGCACAGTGACTCACCAAAAGAAGGAACCTGATTAGACAATTATCCAAACACAGGCACGTATCACTTTTTCCCTCCCCAACAAGAACAATTTACTTAGTGAATAATCCAGTGTGAGGTATGAGCATAAAGTGCAGATATCTATGTTGAGAATATACTCTTCTGTAAAGGATACATCTCCTGAACAGATGGAAAGATCTACCTCTTCAACAACCACTAAAGATAGGAGGAAAACAGATACGCACTAACAAACAAAAGCATTTCCACTGAGATCATTTCTCCCCCTTAGATACTAGTTACGAAGCAAGAACTAAGACAGCTTGCATGTCACTGTGTTGTATGCCCACACATTAGCCTTTATGAAAAACATACACAGGAAGAGAGGAACTGGACTCTGCCTTCCTCATCCTCTTATTCCCCTTACATTTTACATTAAAACTGAAGACAACTCTTACACCTAGGGCAGAAAGTGTTCTGCTGGGTATTTATTTGACCACCTGAGGGTTTCCAGTACAGCTGACACCCTGTTAAGTACAAACCTTTCCTGAACTTCCTTTTCAGGACTAAGACAAGGAAAGAAGATGATGCTCAGAGAAACTCCATCTGTGTCTTCTATGAGTGTACACAGAAGTCAGGTTTCCATTTCAGGTCATTATGTTCTGGGAAATTCATATTTCATCTAAATTATGACTCCATAGGAGCTAGAAAATTTCTTCAACTTGGTAAGAAAGGTGGGTTGGAGTCTTTTGTTCGATTTGTGGTTTTTTCCTTGGTTAAATGGTAACACAATTTGGTTTATGGAAAAATAAAATGCTCTGTCTTCCCCTTCCAAAAAGGTAAGGGAGAATGAGCTCCTTTCTGTCCAGGAGTGACAGGAGTGTGAACAGAAGCACTTGATCAGAAGGGCAGATCAGAGGCAGGTGCCTGAAATTTCTTGCCTCAGCAGTGGAGTGGAAAACACAACAAATTCAACTCCTCAGACGAGGGTATGAATCGTCTGCTTGCTTTCTGGTCCTAGGTCTTGATTAAATCCAGATACCAAATCTAAACACAATGTTGACAAGAATTTTGTCATCGATTTTAGTAAGGCCAGGCTCCACGTCAGCTGCTTCAGATGAAGCAATGGTACCTGAAGGCAAGCTGGTGAAGTTGGCTGTCTTTATGGTAGCTAAACTCTTCAACAGATTTATCTGTGAGAAATGGTAGCTGGCTGCAAGGGGTGTTCCATAAATTTCTCTACCTTCACAGCACAGGACTTTAACTATGGGCCAGATGCTAATTCTTCTTATTCTGTCAATGAAATGGATATGAAAAGGCATCAGAATATCTGTCTTTTAAGATTCAGAACACCTGTGCAAACTCCGAGGTCTCCACAAGGTGCTGAACAAAGGTAACGATCAAACATCCTTTCAGGAAAAAAACCCTACGTTTTTCTGTCATCAGGATTTCTGATGACTTTTCTAATGACAGCCTGAAAACAACTTGCTGAAAACATTTTGCTGCCAATCTTTCCAAATTTCTGTGAAGTCTGCTTTGCACAAGGACAAGTAAGTCTTAAGAATATTTTTTTTTTCCTTTTTATTTCATCTTGTTACCTGACTTTTTGGACAATTTAGGAAAACTACTGCTTTCCAACCATAGTCAGAATAGTTTAAATATTGTTACATTGAAATACAGAGATACACTAAAGTATAATTTTGAAAGCAAAATCCTCAAAGCTGTTGCAGAAACAAAATTTTCACTTCGTGTTATAATACAGAAACAGTTTTGCCTTAAGACCAAGCCCTTGGGTCTGCCCTCTGTACTGCACTTTATGCAGAGAATTTTAGAGTATTCTTCCAGGGAAGAAGACCTAAGCAAAGGCCAGAGCAAAAATATCACCTGCCTACACCTTCCTACAGAGACAAAACACACTGAGAAAGTCAGCTTGCCATAAACAAGAGTTTACAAGTTACATTTTACTGTACATATACAAGAATAAAGAATAATTTATGAATGTCATACTTTACAATTTATGATGATACTCAAATATTGCAAATCCTTTACAGACTATCAGGCCTGCTTAAGTAATCATTAATTTACAAAGCAAGAAACTCTAATACTTACATAGCTGTGACTCTTAAGGAAATCTGAAGGGTTGCTTGTGCAGACTTTATCCCCTTCCAAGCCAATTACTCTTTTACAGATATTTGATTTGGGGTCATTTGGGCTTTTCACAATTACAATATCTCCTCTGAGAGGAAAAAAAAACAGAAACAAAAACAAACAGAAGAACTCTAAGTACAAACTATTTGGCTGAATACATGTGCATCAATGTGTATACTCCCAAAATATTCACGTGCATTAGAGATGCTTCCTTCTGCTGAAAATTCTTGTCTACAATTTTGTTTCTTCAGTTTTACTCAGGGTGTAATTTTACACACTTTTTAAAGTACATTTCAAGAGATTCTTTGTTATTTACATCATTTATAAAACATTTAAGACTACATTTTAATTGGCAATGCTCTGATGAAATGAATGCCACTTAACTTGTCCCTATTGCCACATATATATATGAAACAAACCAGATTCTGTGTTCCTAAATGTTACTCTTCCAGTGGAACTCCAAATGTCTAACCTGACTTTGTAAGAGCTTCTATTACTTTTGCCTGACAATTATGTACATTAGATTGTATGGTGAAACAGTCCACCACAAAACAGACGAGGGCGTTGAGCCTACTGAGCTCTGCAATGCAGCAATAAACCAACGTTTGATAGATGCTACTTACACCATTTGGTCAATTTACTACCAACCTGAGCGCAGCGATACCTACAGCTTGGTTTGCAAGTAAGACAAAACTGCTTAGAGAGGAGAAGTTATAGTCACACAATAGAACTGTTTTAGGAAAAAAAAGAGCACATATTTCCATTTTTTGGACAAAGCTGTAAAAGTGACATGGACTAATCCTAAATGAACTCTGACAAGTTGTTCAATGGGCTGTATGTGCTGATTACTTTAACTTCCTTCAGACACAATGAGAGGAGATCTATGAAAAATTACAATTTAGAAGCAGAAGAATAGATGAAAAATAAAGGACAGATAGAATGTAGCTCTTGACAAGCTCTGGCAAACAAAATGTAAAATCTAGTCTCAACAAAGGAGCGTACTTTCGAATGCAATAAAAGTGGCGACTAAGGTTCTCCGAAAAGACAATATCAGAATTTTGAATGGTTGGTTCCATTGAAGGTCCAGAACACTGCAAATTAAAAATAAATGAGAAAAAAATTACTATTTCCAAGTACTTTTATCTAAAATACATTAATATTCAAATTATTTGCTAATAAATTAGAAAAGGTGTAATGTGAAGAACAACTAGAAAAGTGAGATCCTCCAAGGAACATGTGATACGATTAAAAGGGGAGGACAGCCTCTAATTCTGTTACAGCTCCATATTGGCTCAGGATTGGTCCTGAACCATGCGAGGTGCTACAAGAGCCCCTGAGGATTCATTTCAGCACCTAATCTGCAGGAAATTATTTGGAGCTGCAAGAGCAGCTCACAGCCAAAATCCACTATATCCAGCAGCAGTACCTGCTAGGTTTAAAAACAGGAAGGCAGAGGCCAGCATAAAATAGCCAGAAATCTGCCCAGAGGTGGAAACAAGCATTTCCTTTGGCATTATTAGTGACTCCAGTCTTTCTGGAAGAACATGCTTTCTGCAAAATCCTTAATCAGTTTCCCATTTGCTTCAGTGACGCCTCAAGCAGTAAATTGGCAAAAACTATGAAATAATTTTCACACATGCTGGACCTGCCTCCAAAAAAAATAGGCATTTACTAAACACACTTTGAAAAAGCTTTTAAAGAAAAAAAAAGAAGAAACCTCAAATATTTGCATTATCACATATAACAATTTCAGCATTATGGTTTTATTCTCTTCGAAATGTCATGAAAATGAAAAGTTACCACAACAATTCCTCCAAGGTACTCAAAGGCACAATGCGCTATGCAGCCATATTGCACAGTATACCCAAGAAACCGAAAGGCTTTTCCTAGGACATTGCGAAGCATGGTACAGTGTACGCCGTTCAGCTGGTTCTAGTCTATAGTAAAACAGAAGAATAACATTCATTTGATAACAAACAACCTAACATTTACAAAACTATCTTTTGTATCTAAACAACTGATGGACAATATTTAACAAAAAAAACCCAACAACAGTGAATAAAAGCAACAAATAATCAGATATATCTGAGGAGATGAATATGAAATGCCATCAAGAAGTCTTTAGTTTACTACACAAACCCTTCCACGTGTACAATCAATTGACCTCTCTCATCAGCTTAGCAGTAAGATTCAGTCGAGTAGGAGCTGAAACAAAAAGCCACCTTTGCCAAACTAGAGTAATTAATGGGAGAGAATGGTGTCAGTGCTCTCAGCTGGGCTTCTTTTACTCGAGACTGCAGCCAGGCTTACCTGCCACATGTCTGAATATCTGCAGTAGTTATGACAACAACCTCCCCTCCACTAGGCTTGGCTCAATGGAATCTGGAAAGCTGGAATCATACCTTTCACGCAGGCTTTGACTTCCTGACTGGACCACATATTGTAACTCGGATGCAGTTATTTATTAAACATCACTTGACAGAGTTGCTTTAATCACATGAAGACAGTGCAACTTAAATTGCTGTTTTTCTTCAAGCACTAGTGTTTAAAACTGAATACTCAACAGCAGAGCAGAGAAGCACCAAACCATCTGAAGTGATCTGAAGATACTTCACAATGGAAATTACCTTCACAGAAAACTGGTGCAATCAACCAAAACTTCAAAAACAACCTGACAATCAATCAGATGAAAACAGGCTTGAAGAACTAGATAAAATTAAGGATAATGGAGTCCTGAATGGTTTGCCTAAATATGACTAGAAAAAAAAATACAGTTGTTAAGAATTCTGGAGGTTTTGCAAAGCTCTCCTTTGACTAGCCATTCAGTACCAAAACGTTTGCATATAAAAATAAGGCATTAGGTCTTTCCGTTCTCAGCTCCAGTACAGTGGCATAAGTTCTGTAGCACAAAAAAGGACTCTGTACCTATCTTCGGATCTTCCCCCCCAAAAAAAAAAATTTACCTCAAACTGATGACTAATTGCAATTACTGCAATGTTGATCTAATTCATATACCTTCATACATCAATTTTTAAGGTTTTTTTAATATATATTTCTATGTAAGAAAGTGGAAAACACATATACTGACATAACAAAAGCAAGTCTGCAAGAAACCTGTCCCCCTCAAACTCAGTATCAGCTTTATCGTGAATTAGAACCACAGCAAGATTTCCGTCATTTGCTAAGATGGGTCCATATAACTTGCTAAACAAATACAGTAAGTTAAGAAGGAAAGGAAAAAACCACAAAAGGAAAAGAAAAATTCTCTGTGTACAATATGCCCTACTTAATAAAGAAGTAAAGACCCCCCTCTTCATGATTTTTTGCTATTTAAATGTAGGCATTTAAAAACGCATAGCTTTACTTGCACAACTGTCTCTACAAGTTGAGAATTTTGCCTGAATAGTCAGAAGTGGTTTTGTTCTTTGCACTTAGTATTTATTTATAAAGGAAAAAAAACCTATTCTTGGGGGAAAATGTTCTCTACCAAGCTCATTTCTTCGTTCCAAGAAAAGACCTACTTGTCTGTTGGTTGGGTTTTTTTACATAAAAGATCTCCAGAATAGATCCACTTAAGCCAATCAGTGATTCATCATCCTTAATATTCACTAACGAGTTTTACAGTAATGAACCCAAACATAACAGAATCCAGAAAAGTCTTTAATTGTTTCATTAGCACGTGCAGCGCCCAGCACGCTGCAGGACACCCCGCAGAAACTGAAACAGCTTCACTGTAAGAGAAAAGCACTTTCAGCAGAATTTATTCTGGAGAGCCAGAAAAGCGGTTTGCTCTTTGCAACCCAGGACGCTATAAAAGCACGGCCCAACTCCTTGGGCTCAGGGCCAGAAACACGTTACAGGTGATAAAAGGAAGATGGGGATCGATGAGAGTTGCACAGCCAGTGTGAATTAACAACCACAAGTATCTTTTGAGATAAGTACATCATCGATAGCTCTTAACAGCACCTGCTAGAAAGGCAGCCTCACATTGCTTCTCAGACAGAAAAATACGGCACAACCGTCCTGTATTTCCGATCTACGCTCTTCAGAGACCTGACGTTAATATAGTAAGACCGCACAAAATTCAAGCACCGGTGGATATTAAGGTAAAAATGAATTTCATTACATTGTCCAGAGCAGGTAGGTATTGCTGATGGTGCCAAATGGCATGGTAATGGCAGACTCATTAAGAGAAACTGTAAACCTCTCATCAGGCTACGACTACAATATTTTTTTATTATGAAACTACGAACAACTGCTATATGTCTCTGAAAACTTATTTTCAAAGTTTCAAACTGGTTGCAACTGATTTTGTGTTAACTCTGGGTGGCACGTACTTTCCAGTAGTTACACTGAACACATTTCATTTCTCTCCGACGTCTCTGAGTAGGGGTAGATTAGTAAATTATTCAAGGAAACACACGTTTCAGAGTGAGCTTTGCTTACTGCTAGCGCTGCCATGGTATAAAACTAGCCACGAGGATAGAACATGAGTGAAGAGTTCTCAAATTTTGTTCCCAGTTCTCTTAAAATAAATTCTTACCCCTTGAGACATAGATTGCACCAGTCCCAGTTTATAAATGTGGCGCAATGGATTTTTCAGTGCTCATGCTTAAGAGATGTTCATGATAATGATGAAAAAATGCTTAGCTCTTTTGTAAGGCTTTTTATTACCACTCAAGAAAGTTAATTTCAAATTAAGGCATCTATATACACACCTAGATTATACACAGTTTGAACCTAACAAGGTAACTTCAGAAGACTGGGTGGGTTTGTTTTTAACATTAAGGTCCATCTTTAGACATCTAATGTTCGTTCCACAGAATAACTGTAATCCTGAAAGTTTCCATGTAGTTTTAAGTAACAGCTTCCAGTTAAGTAATGGTTGTAGTAAGAGTAAGCACAGTCAAAAAAACCAAACAACTCTAGTTTATTTAAAAGAAAAAACAACAAACAAAAAACCAAAGAATATTCATCTTACAATTGCTCTAGCTTAAGCACCATAATTGTTTCCTCAGAAATTTATCGGACCATTTGTAAAACAATGCCATATTGTTGATCACAAGAAGGTAATGGGCTGAACATTTTTCCACATCACACAATTTTAATACAAAGTGCTGTCAGCAGGCAACTCCACCAGATACAGCAGAAGACCATTAAGCACAATAAAACAAATTATTTAAGTCACAAGCCCCTTCAAAACTTAATGGATCTGTTGTATAAACATCCTTATCACAGAACTAACGGCATAAAACCTGTTGTAATTACTTCCAGGTACTACCTACTATCATGTAGTGATAGCTGAAAATTTTATATTGATACAGACATTGTTTTTATATTGAAAATAAGACATTGATTAAAAAAAAGGTTACACATCCATATTTATCACACAGAATACAATTTGGTTATTTTACAAGAACTGTATTATTTATCCCCTGCAGCAAATAAAATGCAAAATGTAATTACTATTATCTTCTGTTCCCTCTTCCTTACATAGCCTGTGCCTTCATCACTTGATTTTATTTTTTTTTTGTTTGTTTGTTTATAAAATTAATCACAGCTAGCAGGGTGGAAATCACTTTGAGCCTCATGAATGACATCCAAGAGATGGGAAAGGATTAGTTCTCAGTTGCTGCCAGTTATAGCGCCAGGTGGCTTTTTCTGCAGTGAAGGTGTTACCGATAATCCCATTACATTGGTACTAAATCTTGCAGACATCAAAATTATCACCAAGGTTCCTTTTCATCCCATCCTTTCCAAATGACTGGAAGTCGCTTCACCTGAAAGAAGTCAAATCCACATGCAGCTGCTGTTTTAGCAGCCAGCGGACTCCCTGAGAATGCCAATCGTGATCCAATTTCGCTGTGCTGGTGCCCCCCTATTCCCTGTCCAATAATACATCTGTTAAAAAATCCTACAGCTACAAATCAAGTTTAATCCTACCAGGGACCTCATGTTGGTCTTGTCTTCCAAAAAGGCAGCAGGTTTTGCCATCTATCTCTGCTAGTGTCTGGGGAATACTCTTTAAATCCCAGCCCTACTTAGAAGAATAAGCTAAGGATCACAAAACATGACCTCAAAAACCCTGATATGACTATATTCTGACCCAGAGGCATTCATTCTAGGTGAAGATTAGAACTTTGCATAATAAGATTACACAGCAAGTGAATGATATCAAGGGACTATCCATATGCAGCCGCCTGGTTTTCTATAGACAGCCTGTGCTCTGCAATATGCAGTGCAGGCGAAACAGAGCTTGGTCTTTCTAGCTGAAATAAAATAGATTCACATAAATTAGTTGGCCATTTCCAGATTCCTAAATCCCCTATTACATCTTTTATTGACAGCTCCTGTGAGGATAGCACAAATGGTATTCTCTTTGTATTCTTTGCTTCTGCAACAATCGCACTCTGAGGGAAATGTACATAGGTTGTCTAGAAATTAACATCTTGTTTGCTGTAATCTTGGATTACAATTAACTGTGTACATAATAAAATTAGGAAATCAATGAGTACATTTATCATTTCCAGATAACCAATGACATTGTGTAAGACAGTTTAACATACGGTGCCAAAAATTCAAATACAGGAAAAACAAAGTCGCAGCCAATGAAAGTGTGGCTAAACAAATTATTGGACTTGATACTAAATAGAATTTTCACTATAATAAAAAGTTTCCAGTCCCATTTACTGCTTCCTAATTCTGAATTTTCACTGAATATTTAGTGATAGTTTATCAGTTTTTCCTTAGCTAACAGAAACTCTTCTCCTAATATTCTCCACTTCTAAGCAGACACCTTTCTTCACCCAAATTAATCCCAGAATTTGCACCATCTCTTTCCAAAAAGGTTACTCTGAGATTATGACTTCTAAAAAAATCCAAAACAAAAAAACCTGCACACTGACTAGGCTATTTAAATATTTATGTTGGAACTGTTATTTATATTAAACTATTATTTTACATCTTCCACATAAAACTAATATTACAGGTGCTAGAATAGTGAAGGGCATATATCTTATTCATTGGGAAAGATCCTTCCCGTATCAGATACACAACTTAATACAAAGATATTTAAATATTCTAATTATAATCTGAGGATTCCAAACATCTAAAGCAAAAGGAGGACCAATTTTCAAAAGGTCTCTCCATGTGGGGGGGTCAGGCAGAACTTGATTTGTATTTCTAGCGGTTGGTTTTCTCAAGAAGAAACACTGGATTCAGTCTGGCGTATCTGAAAAAGCTTGATGATATTCTGGAAGAGACTGTTTTTCCAGATTATCTCTACTAGGCACTGACAGTTTGTCTCCAGCAAGTGCTCCTTCATCTACTGATCTCAAGCTGACAAGGAGGCTCAATCCTGTAAACATCAATTCACATAATGCAATCCTCAGGTGTTAAATAACTAGAGACTACCTACATAAGAATGAGCGATTTTTAAAAACAGACTTCAAGTAGTTCTCACTGGTTCTGTTTACCTTTGGGAAGCAACTCCTGCCAATCCCACAACCCTGTATAAAACGCTGTATTAATGGTCACATCCATTCCAGGGCTTCTATCTTCCTTGGCAGCTCTGTACACTCATCTTTGCTGAACAGCAAAATCCAAAGAGCTGAGCAAAGGCATGGTCATACACAGCAAGTTTCAGCCTCTGAGGGATGCTGAAATATTCACTTAACAGTTTCCTGTAACAATGTCAAAGTTACGACGAATGCCAAAGGTCTGACAGACAGCACAGTCACACTCCTGGTGACTAAGAAAAAATACACTATGTCTATGTGACAAGGGTCAGATAACTATTTTGAGCTATATGCATTTATCTTAAATTTCAAAAAATTCATTTTGAGACATACAAACATTCCAAATAAATTTTAATTAAGACGAAGAGTTACATGTCCAATTTTCACACTAGGCACTTAAAATCTACGACCCTACAGAAACCACAGTTGCCCATGGCTCACATGTCCCCTGAACTTCCCAGTGCTGGCGCACCTTCTAGAAATGTGCAGGTATTTTTGGAAATACTACCCAAACCAGTGAATGGAAGAGGGGGATAAATAATTCCCCTGTGCTGACAAGTAAAAAGTCTGTTTACTTAAAATATTTGTCATTACAAAGAGGATTGTTTGCTGGTAAAAACAAAACCAACAATAGCACCACAAACAAAAAACCAAACCCCACCACATCCAACAAAGCAATTTATTTATGTACACCATCAGCAAGACTGTTTAGAAAGAAACACAAGTGTCTTAATCTTGCCCCCAGTGTTAGTCTCAGATTAGAATGCCATCATTGAAGAGTACTTCACAGTGGTTTATGAACACAGAAATCACACACTATGAGATCTTAACACAAATAGTAAATTAAACCTATTATTAAATGTTTGAAAAATACAAAAGCAAAAAACAAGACCAGTTTTAGCACTGTCAGAAAATATAATAGTAACAAAGAATCTGTATGTTCACCAATACTTCCCAGTTACAAGCATCAGCTTCTAATGAAATAGCTTATGCATACTCTGCATTAAAAGATGCATGAAAAAAACAGTAAAAAGGAAACAGACAAAAGTGAGCTCAGTATTTACACATTCAAGTTACCTGAACAGAAGAAAAATGCAAATCAAGTGCTTGTCACTGCTATTATTCTACAAAAATGTTGACAAGCTTTCCCAAATTGTTTTTAGCTACAAAGTTCTAAAAACACATGTACATGGATTCAACTAGGGTTTTTTTTATAGCGCAAACTCTATTTCATGTGAGTTTATGCAGTAAAAATAAACTGTAATCAGTACTTTTTCCTCATCGCTTGAAACAATTTATTAGTTATTTCTGAGCTGGTTTACGTATAAAACACAAGTTCTGTAAGTTCTTCTCCACTTACAGATACAAGTATTAAAAAAGTTCCAAACATCAATAGATGAGTGCAATGATATTCAGTCTAAGTTAATCCCCAGACATCCAAATCCATGAATAAAAATTCATCAGTTTTAAATACACTGAGCCTATTAAGCAAGAACAAAAGCATATGCACAAAAGAGCTTTTAATATATTTCAAAGCCCACAAGAGCCGTGGTCTCATTAAAATTATAAATTACACAAACATGGAATAAAGATTCAAACTGCAGTGCAGCTAAGCAGATTACAGAAAACCCCGCGTTCCATATGATAACACACCATGGCCCTCCCAGATGGGGGCTTGGAACAAAAAGGCCATCACTGCAGCTAGGGAAAACCTCCTTGTGATCTCTGGTTTCTGTTCAGCAGATGACAGCCAAATAATATGTTGATTATTCTGTTTGTGCTGCTAAGCTTGTAAGATGAAATAAAAGCGATATGATCTATTGTGAACTCAATGCTAATGTGTTGCTCCACTCATAAATAATATACGGAATTTATTCTGAAACTATCTTTTTATCTGAGTTCCAGGTTTTAAATGCATGAACTAAAACAAAAAGCCAGCATAAACTATTATTTAATTTGATGGTTTAAAGTAAAAGATACAACTGACACAATAAGTGAGAAAACCGATGACTTAGTGAATCAAATAAGTAGAGGTACCTTTCTCAGAATTAGCAAATCATTATATGCTGAGGTGCAGAGATCCTGCAAGATGCTGAGCACACTCCAACCCCACAAATTGCATTATCACTGATACCAGATTACCAAAAAGGACCTATATTGCGTATTTTACCATGGATAACCACCCCAAATCCAAGTGTCAAATGAGGACACAAGTACTTGTAAAAGAGAAAAATAGTACAAAAAGAATCCTTGTATAACTTTACAAATATCACATCTCCCTGACTAAATTGCTTTCTTACACACTGTTTAAGTGATCAGATTTTACTTCATGTAAGTTTACCAATTTGGCTTGCCCTTTCTTTCATAATACACTGCCTTTTTAGCAGGAAAAACAATGCCTGGTCATACAGGTCCTTTCTCAAATATTGCATATGGGCTGAGAAGACTCATGATCTTCTTAAAATTTAATGTTTGTGAATTTTAGCTCTTTTATGCCAGAAATATCAAAAATTCTATTAAAAAAAAATCATTGTGGCTTGGCAACAGCATGAGAACATCCAGACCAAACGCTGCTTCACACTTCTTGGACCAATGGAAGCACAGTTGATAAAGAGAAATGGTGGAAACACGTAGCTCCAAGAATGTGCAACAGCTTTCTCAAAAGGATAAGAATTTACTTAAAGGAAGCTCAATTACCTTTCTTCCTTTGCTGAGGACACAGAGACAGCTCTAATTCACAGAAATAATGAAAATATGGAAACTGAAGAGATTAAAATTAAGTACATGTTAAGTCTTAAGACTAAAAATTCAGATAAATTACTTCCTCCAGGACGAGTCTTCCATTGCAATGAAGTAACACATAGACATTATTTTCACACAAAAACAAGACAGGACCTTGAAACAATTAGTAAAGCTCACATTTACCCTTGCAACTACAACCTTAAGTCTGTCCAATTTACCATACGGTAAGTTATTCTGCAGTTACCAGTTACAGTATTATTATTTTTATGACCTTGATGCCCTTCAGTTTCCCTCAATCTGTTTCAGTTTCTACAACTTTGAATATTAATTTATTCATCTCACGTATATTATGTCTTGCAAAACAGTACCTGGGGAAAAAAACCTGGAGCAGCTATGCAACACGAGCACCTTCTTACAATATATTTCTGTAACCAAAGCTTTTTTTCATATTCTTAAGAAATTCATGTAATAAAAAGGTTTCAACAATAAACGAAACTTTTCCAGCTACCACCACAGCACTAATATCTAAGCTAGCAAAACGTAACTCAAGTCAACACAAACTTCAGTGTATTAATGAGTAGATAACTTGGCTTGAGCAGATAGTAACTTGTGAATCACAAAGGTGATTCTCAAACACGGAAGCACACGGGAGCTAGCTTGCTTAGGTAACCCTACTCTTAGATACCTGCTCCTGAAATGGGATTTCAGCAAACACAGCAGTTTTGACATGGAATTGGCAGGCTCAGTATAGGAGTTTGAAGAAGCTGAATCCATTGAGATAAAGAATATTGAAGTTTGCTAAAATACAGCTTTGCTATAAAAAAAAAAAAAAAAAGAAGCAGCCAGATATTCAGTGCTTTTTATTCTGCACGGTATTATTCCAAATTTGGAACAATCTAAGTTTTCTTAAGTAGCCAGTAGTGGATCTGGCTTTTTATATTGAAAGTGAGTTTTACTAGACTGCTTGCTTGTATTTTACCTAACTTTATAATTCACACTGAAGAATCTCTACAGAATTATTTACAGCAGCACATCTTGGTTCATTCCCCACTCTATGGACAGTTGTGATGCTGTGAAACTAGACAGAAGTCCACTGAATGCATCTGAATGTTCCCGTGACTCTGCAGCATCTTGCCCTCAACGGAACCTGAGGGCTGTACCCTTTTGTGAAGCCGCTGAGCAACATCCCTACCTGGGAAAGCCAGAATGCAGTTTATCAGACAGGCGAAGATTGAGTAGTTCATAAATCTAAGACAGAATGGGCATGGAAGTCACAACGCTTGGAATGCATCAGCGGCAGGTACACTGGAAAGGTGGGATTGCACATTTGTGGGACTCACTAAGAAGTTACATCCTTACATGTAAGCCCACTGGCAAAGATTCCCATCCTTGCAGTCATCAAGGTTTTAAGATTTATTTTCAACTAACTGTCAGTTCATCATTCTAACCCAGAGTAGGAACCTTCTGAATCTCACCTAGCCTGCCTGTCACTACTCCAACAGATGTGAAGCCAGCTGTTGAAAGCTAAGCCAAAAAACAGTGTCAGCAGTACAGATTCTACACGTCAGCACAGTAGTCAGAAGTTACCTGTAAGCGTAAGAATAGTTAACATTCCTTTTATATAAGAGGGAGGTCAGACAGGTGGGTCTGTGCAACTATAAGACTTATCACCCAGGTTCTATTTAATTTTAAATTCAGAAACTACTACAGAAATACTTCTTGTTGAAACATTACTGTTTGGTTTTAATGAGCATTAGAAGAGAGGGGAAAATACTGTTATGAAAACTCCTTAAAAATATTTCAGCAAGCAGAGATGAGCTACAGTTTTTAAAAGAAACTCTGCAGGTGATCAGTTAAATCTTTTCTGGCCATGAACAGGCCTCAGTGCTTTGCCAAATCATTTCACAGGTTTCAGGTCTCACAATATTGCAGAGATGATGGACAAACAAGCTAAATCCAAAAAAAAAGAGCACATTCTATAAAATCCCACAACATAGGTGAGGAGCAAACATTGCCTGTTTTCCAGCACCTGCTGATACTGTAGATTTGCAACACAAATATCATTTGGAATGGGTTATTTGGAATAATGCCTCTGAAGGCTAAAAGCGCTAACAATTGAGCAGAAATCCAAAGTGTGCCAATTCTTAACCTTTGTAATACCAGTGTATCAGGAAAAAATGCTATAGCAACTATAAATTAATTTCAACGATACATATATTTTCACAGATAAGCAATGAATCTTAGGCTGTAAAAGCATATGTAATATAAGTTATTTTGTACTTTTATAAACTGCACTAATATAAATTATATTAAAAAACAACAGCTATTAAACCTTTCTTTTACATAAATCATAATTATCTACGTTATTTACGTGACTTTAGAAATGCCTATTTAATGAAATATTAAGATGCAACTGGAAAACAAAAACAAAGATTCAAAATATCAAAGCATTTAAATTAGGTTTTTCCAGTTGAAACACAAAGTTTACTCTTCACCTCTTCCACTGATGTGACAAACTTTTTATTCTTTGAGGGCAGCCACTTGTTTTCAACACGAAATAGACTTCTGGATGTTAAGCATCTGAAAAGGCCACAATCAATCTGCCTTAATTTCTAGTTTTTAATCCTGAAGTAAGCTTTATATGGACATGCAACCCAGTATGGAAAACATCACAGAATATCAAAAGCCATAATACAAATAATAGTCCTTTTCTAGTTGCTGGGTTGTTTGGGGTTTTCTCATTGCTTTTAGTCCCTTCTTTAAAAATATAAAAATACTTGTAAGATAAGATCACTCCTCTTTTTACGATAAACAGAAGGAAAATAATCTCTGTGAAATACACCACTAATCTGTGTGACATTAAGACAATACATTCCACTGACAACTCATTTTCAGTATTACTGTTTCTGCAAGTTTCAGCAATACTATACATTTTTATAATCTGAAATTACCGAAACATTATTTTTTGTGATTAAATCACTGTCTTCAGCACATACAACTTTAACTCCTGTCTCCCAATTTATTTGCTTCTATTTTAAGAGAGCAGTTTAAGTTTGACAGAAGTTCAAATTTTTATTACTGTTGTTCAGTATAAGCACAGTGATGCATTTAGGTAACATCCAGAGGCTTTCTGAAGAAAATCGTATCATGTTTTAAATAATATCATACAACTGGTATGTCTTAAACCCTCCCATTAATCCTCGCGTTTTTGACGGACTGATTGGATAAGTAGCCTTTAAGCTTTTTCATACTAAAAAAAAAAAACCCAAACAGGTCTTTCGGTGTCAGAACTTCCAGGATTAAACATTCTTTCCAGTTGTTGGCTCATGGCCTGAAGATCCTGCACTTTCAAACTTATCCCATTCTAGCTAGTTCAAAGATCAGGAAAATGAAGCCATCTTCTTTGCAGCCATAATCCATGACCCATGCTGTTAGATACTTAAGAACATCTCAAAAGCAAACTACCTTGTTTCAGCTCCCAGCGGGAGCTCAGCAGGGCACTGGATCACATGACTGCAAACCCTACCTAGTCAGGTGACTCAATAGCTAATCTGATTTGGTGACTATAAAACTTTAATCAGTACAGTCTAATACCATCACATTCCAGAACTGAGGAGGGAAGCAGCTTGGCGATGTAACAGCAAATGCTAAGAAGATTATGAATTAGAACTGCCACTAGGATGCAGTTTTCTAGTTCTCTATCCCATACATAAACACAACAGGAAAAATATTAGTGGAAACTAATCAGGCAGACATACAGTTTTGAAACAAAATGCACTGATTTGTTTTATTGCAAAATGGATGGCATTTTGCTCATTGCCACGGACGGGAAGGACAAGAGCATACACTGATTCTTATAAGGCACAATTAAAGCATAGCAAAAACATTTCTTTGACATCAAGAAAAACAAAACATGTACGTAAAAACATCTTGAGAAACACTGCCCAAACAATACAGCCTCAGCTTGCATGAACTGAAGGTCCTAAGACTTTACCGCTGCAACCCATGTAGGCTGCAGGCAGTGAACAAAGAAGAGAGGCAATGACAGCCACAGCAGGTGTGTTTCCTCTCATCAAGCACAAAATATCTAAAGCATGCTTTAAGAAGTACTGCTATTTTGGGGACACTAGGATTTTTACCAAATCCATAGACTACAGCCTTTGAAATGACAAACACACTTGCAGAGCAAATTCCAAGCATACCTTTTCCCAAATGTTTTGATTGCTCTCTCACTCACACATTGTATTCCTTCCATTTCTTCCTTAGGGAATTCTCACCCAAAATCCTCTTAATCCATGTTACAGTCTGCATTTGGCATAGGCAAGTAGTCAAATGGGATCAGCAAGTTTACACGAAATGGAAAATGAAGAGCTGGATTTCTTTATACTAGAGGTAGGATTTGCAGTTCAAATTGACATAAACATTTGATCAGGTCTATGTGGTAACGTGTAAGCTGCAAGAACAAAAAGTTGATTATTCTACCATTTAAGCCATCCCAATCTAGACAAAGGTTTAAACTTCGTCATTTTACAATGAGCTGAGTATGACCACAGTCAGTTGCCACAGCTCAGCTGACAAGAAATAACTTGCTAAGACATTTCCTGATCACTTTCAATTGTCTGCATGTTCTTTAGTTACTCTGCATTTCAATTCCACCCCTAGAGCAGGAATAATTGGACTTATCTATCTACTAATGTGTGTTTGAGGATGAGGAGGTTTTTATACGGTATTATCTAGACTTACAACTGCTGCAGCCTTGCTTTCTCATCTGTCAGACGCTGCTAATGGGATCTTTTACAATGTGGACATGTGACCATAAGCACACTTTTAGCATCATCCAAAGAGAGTGAAAAATCTATTATCATTCCTGAAGATGAAACACCACTGACTTAAAGAAAATTCCATACAAGTATTTTCTTCTCTATTTGTCTGAAATGAAATGCAGGTAAAGTCAGACATTGTAAGTGATGTTTTCAAAAGCACATATTCACTTGTAAAGCTTTATTGTACTAAGTAGCTACATTCTTTTTAATTGAATCTTTGAAAAAAAGAGCTTTTTTCCACCTGCTTCCTAAATCAGTAGGACTTTAACTGTATCCATCATCTTAAAATGTGACAGAGGAAAATGAACATCATGAACAGAACTATTGCAGTATTTTTTTAAAGTTCAGTTCTTGTACTGAAGAACTAGTTCTACTTTTCCCGTTTCAGATACTACAAAAAAGGTCTCTCCTGTTATAACTTACATTGTAAGAGGCAGTTTCTCTATATTTTAAAGGATGTGAACTCACATAATTTGTAACAAAAATATCACTTTTTTAAAAAATACATAAAATTCTGAAGTAGCTGCGAGGTTCACAGGATGAGTTGAATTAACAGTTCACAGCAAAAGGTGGGAAGGTCAAATTGCCTCCTCCCCACCACATGTATATGCCCTTTTGCTTATTGCATCAGCTCAGCAATATAACACAAAATTAACCTATTGAGAAAGTCAATAGATGGTTTCAAGTCAGATTAGTGAACTCAATCAGCTCAAGAAAGGATCCGACAAGCACCAGGGTTGCTGGACTGGAAGCAGAGGAGGAAAAGGAAATGAGACTTCCTCTTTTTGTAACACTGGGCTGTTAGATCAGCTCAGGAGATGTTGAGATACCCAGTAAGCTCACACTTCATGCAAGAAATCCTGAAAATGGTCAGACCACAGCACAAGTATTCCCAGCTGCAAAATGCTGTCAGAACTCAGGCACAAAGTGAAAGAGAAAAAAAAAAAATGCTTTAGCCTCTAGCTTTAATTGCCCTGGAAGACAATGAGAGGAAAGGGGCCGGGGGGGAGCACGGCGGCACAGCGCTGTATAAAAACCACCTATGAGAGAAATACCAATGAGAAATGGACAACCAAAAGAGAGGGCTCAGCTCTGGATGTATATTTCCACTTACTCTGTAAAGTTAATGCAACCTTTATTATTATTTTTTATTTAAAAAAACATACAAGGAAATACTTTGTCTCATTGAAGTAATGAAAGGAAGTATACTGCTTGGGAGGGGGGAAAGAAGAAGTCAGAGACAAAGTACACATAGGATATCATTTGATTCTTTTTCTGATAGGTAAGTGGTAACTTAAAGATACCCTCTTTGGGTTATAACTGCCCTATATAAAAAAGTTCTCTACAGATATACTGCAATATTTAGTAATGTTACACACACCTGCAAGCACTCATGTCTGAAATATTTCAGTATCTGTACTCCGGAATAACAGTACAGGAAGAAATGAAAGAACTGATGTGATGTTTTAGAAATTGAGGACTAAGTTTCAGCCTCCTCACTCAATTACAGAGAATTGACACCACAGCTGTATTTATTTCTTGCCATGTCTTTAAATGCATCCTTTGATTTTTTCCTCTAAAGACAAATCCTTCTATCTTCCACTGGACAATAATCTTCATTTGAAATTAAATACTTGATCCAGTATTTCACAGTTTAGGATTAAAATAATCTCTTCATACTCATGATAAAAGTCTTCAACTGTGCACATGTGAAGAACATGATCTTAACATGTAAAGAAGCTTGACCAGCAGGAAAATTAATGCTACTTCACAAGCTACACAGCTTAGTACTGAAACTTCATGTTCCCGAGCATGATTTTGATATGAAGGAAAAACCTCTGAGGTTCAGCATTTTTAACATATTATTGCTCTTTGTTGCTGTTCATATTTATTACAAGTATTTCTTCCTCAATCACAAATGGGACAGGCTCAACAACCACAAGTGTTCAAAAACCATGATTTATAACAAAAGTCATTCATTGAAATGAAAGATGGAGAGCAGGAAATTAAAACATCAGCGCCTCATTAGTACATCCTGCTACGTGCAAATATCTTACAAATACACAAATACTTGTGACAGTGGCTCTTCTATACGCTCACAGGGATTTCCCTTCAAATCAGTATATTATAAAATGTTAGTTTACAAAGTAAAGATACCAAAATTTTTGTTAAGATAAAAAGCATTTTAATTTCTTTGTATATAACAAGATCAGAAAAGGAAACACTAAATTCAAGCATGCCAGATTTTTAAATACACTCAGTTTAGGGTTGTTTGCTGCCATATGCAAGGCCACAGGCTACTGTCATAAATTTCTAATAAAGAGTAAAGGAGATGCTAATCTTCCAGAACACACAAAATAACTTTCTACAGTATTAGAAACTGATTCAGCAATCCATGCTAATAAAGCACAGAAATTACATTTCTCACATATTAGCTCTTGGCTTACACCATGGTCCAGAGCCAACATATTGATGCAAGATCTTATTTCAAAGTGAGATATACACTTTTATTACAGATCCACAGCTACAAACAAGAGGGACCACAAGCATACTTGCAGTAATACCTATATTACACACAGTTACTTAAATACCGCGAGGAAAAAAAGGACTTTTACAACTACTTTCTCTTTCCTGTTCAAGTCCAGGCTCGCACACAGGAAAAGCTTTTTTTGAGGAGGAAGATGCCGGCGGCGCGGCACAGGCACTGAGGAGGTAAGGCAGGGGCGCACAGGCCCTGCCTTCAGGGCTCGCTCGGCCCCAACCCCGACTGACACCTCGGGCATCCTGAGCCCCCGGGAGACAGCGGGCCTTCCCCAGCGCGGCCGAGTCACCGGCCTTACACTACCGCCACCTCCTCCCGCCGGCCCCGCGCCGGGGCGGGGCGGGACAAGCCACGGCTACCGCGC
>VWZZ01006284.1:1185707-1318025 GCA_013399095.1 Psophia crepitans | reverse complement strand
GGCAGGAGGAGGGGGGAGGCGGGGCGGGGCCGGCAGGTGCCCGCTCCCGGAGGGGAACGTTGCCATTTACCGGTCTTTTAAATCGGTTTAAGCAACGTTTTCAGAGTGGAAGGCTACTCTGTAAATTTACTTGGTATCACGTCCCTGCTGTGTTTCAAACTGTCACGGTAGGGGACTGAAGTTTTTGGTTTAGTACAACATGTCTGCTGAATTAACTCATAGTTCAACGTGGAGTCGTTCTGGTTCTTCAGTATGGCAATTTTTAGGGTGTGTCTGACCGTAAGATTGGATTCTCAGTGTGTCTCTACTGTCTTGGTCACCACTGCTGCATCATTGTAAATGTCCCACTTGGATAAGTTACACTAGTGTGACGCTGCTGGTGCTTTCTGTGAATCTGTGTTTGCCTACTGGCAGTGCCAGGATGCCAGATAGCTTCTTGTACTGCTGTGCTGTGACCATTGCTACGTTATATTCTGTGGCGTGAACTAGTACTGTTTGCTTGGATTGGGAGCTAATTCATTTCACTGGTATAAACATCATGTTTTATCTGGCTGGAAAGCTGTGTAGAGGAAAAGGACCTGGGGGTGCTGATTGATGCTCACCTGGACATGAGCCGGCAGTGTGCCCAGGTGGCCAAGAAGGCCAATGGCATCCTGGCCTGTATCAGGAATAGTGTGGCCAGCAGGAACAGGGAGGTGATTGTCCCCCTGTACTCAGCCCTGGTGAGGCCGCACCTCGAGTACTGTGTCCAGTTTTGGGCCCCTCACCACAAGAAAGACATCGAAGCCCTGGAGCGTGTCCAGAGAAGGGCAACGAAACTGGTGAAGGGTCTGGAGCACAGGTCTTATGAGGAGCGGCTGAAGGAACTGGGCTTGTTTAGTCTGGAGAAGAGGAGGCTCAGGGCAGACCTTATTGCCCTCTACAACTACCTGAAAGGGAGTTGTGGTGAGCTGGGGGTCAGCCTCTTCTCACAGATAACTAGTGACAGGACAAGGGGAAATGGCTGCAAGTTGCGCCAGGGAAGGTTCAGGGTGGAGATGAGGAGAAATTTCTTCTTGGAAAGGGTGGTCGGGCATTGGAACGGGTTGCCCAGGGAGGTGGTGGAGTCACCGTCCCTGCAGGTGTTTAAGGAAAGGTTAGATGTGGTACTTAGGGACATGGTTTAGTGGGTAATAGGTGGTGGGGGGACGGTTGGACTAGATGATCCTTGAGGTCACTTCCAACCTATTCTATTCTATCTGTGTGCATGAGGGCTGCATGATCCTTTTACTAACTACTGATCCAGTTGCAGTACAGCTTCAGTGTACATAGATGGGAATACGTTTAGGTGAGGAAGGTATAACTTTACTTTTGTTCATTCATCCTTGGAGGAGTACGGGGAATATAGGAATATACCATATTTTTTTCTAAGGGTTTTCTGTATGAGTAGTGGTAAATATAAAAGTTTTTTAACTGTTTTATAAAGAAGTTTTTGCAGCTTGTGTATCTTAAGGAGAATCACACATACATTTTGTGTGTGTGTGTCTGGTCAGGAACACGTGCACTTTGATTAGTGATTGCCACCCTTGTGGACAAAGCTCTTCCTCCTTAGGAGATGTATTTCCTTAAGTGAGTGTAATTTCTGAAACCGTTTAATTGCATAAATATAAGATTTGCATTGAATATTCAAGTTCTTCTTCATACTTCCTTTCATAAACAGTGCATTTTGCACAGCATGGGTCAGAAGGTGTAGACACCTCCTATTAGTGGCAGTCTCCTAAATGTCCAGACACTTGCTAAACTGGGGACACTTCTTCCAGTAAGCTCGGGATCCTTTCTGAAGTACCTTGTCCTTGTCTTTTAAATATTCAGTAATTCCCTGACCTTAACAAGTTTTACACTTGAACATCAGGAAAGTTCTTCAACTCTAGGGACAGCAACTTTTGAAAATACTTTTAAGATGTTTTTTGGGTTGTGGCATCTTTGAAAAACTGTAAAACTCTATTCCTATGCTAAATCTTTGGTAACCTCCTAGCCTTTCAGTCACTGATTTCTGGAGGGTAGGCCAGGAAAGACTCACACCAAACATCAATTCTATAATAAAATCTCCCTTGATACCAGGTATTAAGCCTGGTTGGAGACAGACTGCCCAGATAGGTGGACCTGTACAGAATCGTTGATTTGGAGGCTGGGGAGGGAGCTCAGGTATTCATCAAGCTTAAGGCAGACTCAGCACTGAACTCAGAGTTGGTTCCTCAAGGTTTTGTCCAACTGAGTCTTGAAACTCTGCAATGGCAGAGTTTTCACAGCCTCTCTGGACATCCCAGCCCAATGCTTAATTATCTTTGTAGAGAATTTTCTTTTTTCCTTATATTCACCTGGAACTTTTCCTATTTCAATTTATGCCTGTTGTTTCTTGCACTCCCACTGTGCACCTCAGCAAAGAGCTCAACTGGCTTCTCAGTAGCTTGTCTCAGGTACTGGCAGGCTACTGTTAAGTCTTCATCTCTTCTCCAGTTTAACAAGCCCAGTTCTTTTAGCCACTCACTTTGGGTCATTTGCCTCATCTCAATTCCCCTCCACTGGACTCACTTAAGTTTATCTTTACTCCTTTCTTGTACTGAGGGGCCCGGAATTAGATGTCGTATTCCAGATGTGATCTAAGGAGTGCTGAGAAAAGGGAGTAGTCACATCCGTTGATGAACTGACCGAGTTTTGTCTACGCTGGTGACTGTAGAAGTATTGCACTCAGTCTCCGTTGTGTCTTTCTGGGGGGTGTGTGGAAATGCTTCAGAAATGTCTTGCAGAATGCTTGTTATATGTTTCTTAAAAAACACTGTTAATGTTTTTCTTTCATCTTGCCCACTAGCAGTTAAATATTTGACTGTGTGAAATATTAATTTTAACTCATACCACAACAATCATTTAAATTTAATTTCGTACCCTGACATAGACATATTTTTTTAAGTCTCCGGGCAGTCTTCTAGATCTCTCATTTTGGGCTTGGATTTAAGTTTGCCTTGTCCAGAAGCTGCAACCCAGAACAGTATTACATGCCAGGCATGAAGATACAGCCTGTGAATAAGTGCGAGTAAGGGAAAGCATGGTGTTATCAAAGACTAAGGTCTAAGTAGAAACTTTTTGAAGAGAGGAAAAGGCAGGGGATACATGGAGGAATTTCTTTTACCCTCCAGCTACTTGTTGATTTGCTGCATTGTTGTTGACAATAGTAATTCTAATATAGGCATTTCCTTTCAGAAACAGTTGGTAGGTAAGTGTTGGATTTCAAATGCCTTGTTACCATTAAGGCGCTTTTTACATCTCCAGGCTTTATATTCAAGTTTACTTTCAAGGTTTATAGACCATATGTGCCTGATTTGTGCCAAAACAGTTACCTGTAATGAACTGTAACTCTTGCATAATGTAACCATCACATGCTTGGTATTGAATGTTTTGTTTCAAGCTGCTTGAAAAAAGGTCACAGATAAACTTGAAAACAATTGGGGACACTTCTCAACTTGCAAAGTTTGTTGTGTTTCTGTCCGTAAGATCTTAAATCTCATTGCTGTAAGTAGCAATGCAGAAAGTCTTGCTTAGTTGTTTACATGTGCTACTGCCTTAGATACTGACCCAGAAGAATAAAAATAGCACAATTAGAAGGATTTGCATGTTCACAGCAGTTTTCTTAGGAAACGTTAAGATTTTAACTCTTCCTTTAGATTCCATCAGCATTCATGCTACTTTTCCCCTGTCGTCTGTTTTTTTGTTTAATTTACTATTACTGTTGCTCATTGTAATATGAGTATGTAACCGTGGTAACTGCAATAGTTTTGCATTCCATCTAATAGAATACACTTGTTCAAACTGTTCACTACATTGATAATGTAAAGCCAGTCCTCTGACCCGAGTTTGCCGTTAGCAACCAGGGTATGTGCACGTGTTACAGCTCCGGCTTGTAGAAAGAGACAGTACAATTGATGGTCTGAAAATACAGCTTCTGAGAATTTTGACGGGGTCGGCACACTATTTGACAAACTCTCTCTTGTGCAAGCAGTTTGAAAGCAGAAGAAATGCTACTGTGGTGGCTACAAGTGAGCTTTATATAACCACTATTTTAAGTCCTTATTGCCATGAGGTCATACATTACTTACGGCTGTTTTGATCATCTTTTCTGTGTCACGCAATGATTTGGTAAAATCTCCTAATTTTGAGCTGGTTTTTTTCTATGTACTGTATAGAACATGTGCTAGTTTAAACAACTGTTTTCAGTAACCCATGTGTTCTGAATAATTGAATGGAGTGACTATTGGAAGCATACTTTGTATCGGCTATCTGTTTGATTTCCAGTTTCGGTCTTTTTCTCCTTTCCACCATAGTACAACTTTTGGGTCCATTTGCATTTATCTCCCGGACAAATAAAATTTAACAAAAATTGGTGGATTAGAACATGGGGGTTTCATGAGTGATTCCAACTGTCTGATAAGCAGTATTTGTAGTTGGGGTTTTTTTAATATCTAGGAAACACCTGATTACTTCATAAGCTTGCTGTAAATACTGAGGCATTCATACATCTGAGGAGCATAGCATAAAAGATCTGTGATGTGTTGAAACGCAACTGTGAAATTGGTAGCTGACTAAACATTTGCACTGTGATGTACTGCTCAAATTGTGGTACATCGTGATATGATGACAGTGATTCTGTTGTGGTTTTAATTCAGTTGTTATGCAACAATATTAGCACTTCTTGGCCTATGGGAGAGAAATTTGCTTTTTCTTTTCCTTCTGGGGATAGATCAACATTACAGGTGCTACAAAAAACTGTAGTCTTACCAGCAAAACAAAAGGAATTGGAATCAATTTCAAATGAAGTTTAATGAGCTCTTAAACTGATAGCCTGAATTCTCCTGTTCACCAGAGTCCATCTATGCAGTCCAAATTTGACTTCTTTTATCAAGAGTTTTGGATGTTGTGCTGATGTGACTCAGTTTGCTCCTAACTTGCGTTTAAGTATGTAATTGCAGAAGACATACTGCAGTTCCCTTCATGCAAAACAGGCTAGCTACACCTTGACAGGGATTTTGAGCTTTCCTGTCACAGTTGTATATATGAATGTTCAACAGAATATTTGTAGTCTGATTTCAAGTTACTCCCCTATTTTTGGTTTTGGAATTCCAATTATAAACCAGTTTACTCTTCACCTGAAATAAAATACTCATTCTTTTTTCACCATCTTTGTAAAAATTCCTACTTGGGACAACTGTTTAAAGCCCCTGTTAGATAATTATGCTTGCTGCCTCTTCAAGGAGGAAATAAAGCAGTCAGGATGGGAGTTCGTAGATTATTTTTTCCTGGTCCTCCACACTGTTGAGATCAATAGTATAAGAATCCATGTATCAAAACATATTGGGAGTATTCTGTTCTGTCTAATATTCATTCAGTCATCTGTGATTGGAACATAAACATCGATTGTAATTGTTTAAGGAAAGAGAAAGAAAAATAATAGTGGCCATGTATAAATCTGTCAAAATGTATTTTTATTTTTGAATCAATATTTCAATCAGCTGCATCTGTAGAGTTATTTGTATGTCCAAGACATATTAAAAAAGATTTTAAGAGCTGGTTTTCCTTGTTTTCCAGATGTGTGTTATGATATTTGTGATCTATCAGTCCAGGTTTTCTTGGCTGAAATCCTACCTGTCTTATTGTCATGTCTGTTTCAGTACTAAGATAAAAAACAATGGAGCCAGGATTTTGCCTCATTGACTTGGGTGGGAGTTTGCTAGCCTCTTAGTAGGTCACTTTACATACATAGTTCTTGGTACAAAGGAATATCACTTGGTAGTGATTAATACAAATTTATTTTGGAGAATGTTTACTCACTTGAGTCATCCAAGTAAAAATTCGCTGGCTCAGACCATACATCATTATTGTAGTACTTGAGCATAGTTGCATAGAGCTCTGCAGGATCTTTTTACCACAGTGATGATAGTACAGTATATTGTGAAAGTAATTGTAATGTGTAATATATAATTACATGTAATGTATAATTATTTCATAATAGAGAATTGTAGGAAGTATTGCAAAGGTAATTAAAATGTTGTTCACTTTTATATTTTTAAATTCCCCGTTATCACCTTTCTTTGACTTATAAACTAAGAAAACTTAATTGTTCTCTAACATAGTATTAAAATGTAGTCTTACTTTATTCTTCATTTTGTTTTGTTTCCAGGTGGAGGCTTAGCTGTTGGAACCCTTCTTCTTATTGGTTAGTATAGAATTTATAGATACTTAAATGCATATTCTGATGTGTTTTGCTCGTTTTAATGTACTTATCAAATAACCTGCCTTGTCATTGTTTTTTAAACTCAGATTTTAAGAAAGTATAACCCTCAGCCCCCTTCACTTTGGATAGCCTTCAGAGTGGACTATTACCTATGTCAAGAATTATTGGAGATGGATCAAAAACTTACTTTTAGACAGGCTGAGCCCCCAAGAAGAAAACCACAGAATTCTGTTCGAAAGCGGAGTATTTAGCAAATTTCAGGACTTCTTAGGAAATTTTTCAAATTATTTAAGATTTTCTAAACTGCTTGATTTCCTGTAAGATTCAGACTGTTTATCATCAAAAAGGTGAGGTTTTGGAAGGGGGTTTTTTGTTTGTTTGTTTTTAATTTGGCTTTCTGAGGAAGATGTGAAATACAAAATCTTTTACTCTTTTGATTGTCAGAATCAATTAAGAGAAAGCTGATGGAAGCCTGCTTTCTGTTAGGATGTGTATGAGGCGCACTGAGATGATTAAGTTACAGCAGAATTCTCTTTGCAGACTACATTGAAACTGTCTGGTACCATGTCCCCATTGCAGCTGAGATGCCCAGCTTTCCTTTCTATCTAAAGTGTAGCAATTGGGAAAAGGCCTATTGTACACATATATTTTGTCTTCATATTTCCAGGGTACTTACTGGACTTAGAGCCAGGAAACGTTTCCCAGACCCCTTGGTTAAGTATAGCAGCCAAAACCACAATTGTGAGGGAAGACTCACTAACTTCTTACAAGTTAGTCCTGTAAGTCCTTACAGCTTCAGCACACAAGTAAAGATGATTGTTATTGCAGAAGAGAAATTGAAGGAGATATCGTTTGATTTGTCATGTCAGTTCATTAATCTTGGGCTTCTAAGGATACAAAACTACTTCAAAATTATGTAAGGGCCGAATGGTGATAGAAGCGGGGTTTTTGTTTGTTCGGGTCTCTTTTCCTATTTTAAATGTTTATCAGATTAATGGTTTTTATGAGAAATTTTCAAACTTGTTACTTTCATAGCAAAAAGAACTGATATTACAGGAAAAAAAAAGGTTATTAGAGAAGCACGTGTAGTTATATGGAAAACATCTGCATCTGTAATCTGTGTTCACACCTTAAATAGTATAACAATCTAAATACTACTTTTTGATACCAAGTTGCTGGAACAGAGAACTAGGAAGCTAGGGACAAACAGATCTAGCTCTTAGCTTCCCAGTCACAGCAATTTCTCTGAACTGTTAGAGTCTAGAAAGCTGTGTGATTGTTTTCTTCCGCTGAATAAGAGGTAAAGTACCTCAATTTCCTTATTTGTAGGAGTGATGATAGCATGTATCACATTGCACGTCGTTACCTCAAATAGCTTTCAATGTGTGAGTGCCTACATATTAAGTGCCAAAAAACCTGCATTAAAGCCTTAAAAGTGAATGTATTCTTTTAAGTTAAAACAGTGGATTACAGGAGGACAACTGTCAATAGATTTGAAAATGTTAGGTAAAATCTGGACAATAAAAGTGAAAAAAGGTGTGTTATTACAGATAAAAAGGCCAGTTTCTCCTTGTGTAAGATTGAAAACGGACCATTTTGGTTAAATCGTGAGCTTTTGAATACCTCACAGGTTGTTAAGGATCGGTGTAAAATTGTAAAATGGGATTGTAGAGACAAAATCTGAAAAACTCAGGTATGGAGTAAGATATAACTAACAAGAATTATCAAGACTAATACAAATTTTTCTGAAGTACCTCAGTAATTATCAGAAGCCCAAGAGAAAGGGTAGTTGTTTACTTGACGAAGCGGAAAAGCTAGTCGTAGTTGCTATTGAGAAAGGGGAAAACTTTATGAATTTTTGTATTAATCTTCACCCAGAAGGAGAGCTGAAATCTCATGACTATCATAATTGAGAACAGTGACTAGATTTCAGCTTTTTCTAGGGAAAAAGCAGACTAGTATATGCCTAGGTGATTTGGGTGGTTTCAAATAGATTGTGCCTGCAGAGTATTTTAAGAGCTTGCTGGTGAAGTGTTAGGAACATTAGTGTTTATGAGAACTAGTAGAGGACAGTGAAGGGAAGAAAGACCTGGAAGATTAGAAAATACGAATGCAGTTTCTAGTTTTGAATGCTGTTTGAGGAGCCGCTGAATTGAAGGCCTTTAACCTCCTCTCCCTCCTTCTTCACTGACCTTGATGTTTGCAGGGTTGTTCCTCTCACATATTGTCACTCCTCTCTCCTGGCTGCTGTTACGTGGGAGGCTTTTTCCCCGTTCTTAACTCTGTTATCCCAGAGGCGCTACCACCGTCTCTGATGGCCTTGGCCTTGGCCAGCAGCAGGTCTGTCTTGGAGCCGGCTGGCATTGGCTCTGTCAGACATGGAGGAAGCTTTTAGCAGCTTCTCACAGAAGCCACCCCTGTAGCCCCCCTGCTACCAAAACCTTGCCATGCAAAGCCAGTACAAGGATATAAGTAGTAGCCAGTGTAGTGAATGATCTTTCTGTATGAGATGATGAACTTGTGAATAGAGGATAAGCAGGACATGCCATTTATCTTCACTTTAGTAATGCTTCTGACACCATTGCAAATGACATTCTCATAAACAAAGCTAGGAACTATACTCTGTGTTCATTTCTAATGTACTTTCTTGCTCTTTATATTGCAAACGAGCTTCACAACTTAAGAGATTGCCTTGCATCCTTCCCATTATATCCTCCTTGATGTTCGGAGGTAGGCTTTTTACTTCCAAGGAGTTTAGTCTCCTGATCATTTGAAAGTATTTCTAGTAATATTGTTTAGACTTCATTGGCATGGAATTTATGCAAAGACACAAACATCATGTCTCTAGTGATAGGCACCAGCAGACTAGCAGCTGTTCAGAATGTGGCTTTTCAGCCACAAGAAAGATTTAGTCAGTAATTTTTAGTCATTTTCTGAAAGGGATGAAAACAGTATGATCTCAGCATTTTTCCTGTGTTTACTTTCACTGTGGAATGACAGCTATCACTTGCGAGGCTGCATTTCTACCTAGAATTTTGGTTAAATATTTTGAATTGTTGTAATATTTTGAATTAGTCTTAACACTAACAGTGAGGTTGGGGAAGATCTTATCTGAAATCTGTTTTAGCCACTACTGGGATTACATCATGTCATCTTTTGTTTGTACAGGGCTCATGTGAACCTGCACAAGAGGCTGAACAGCATTTTCTGCTTGTTAGTGAGCAAAGTAGTTGCTCTTATTATGGCTTGTTGTTACTTTAAGGCTAGTTTTTATTTCTACATTTTATCCATCATTAGAGATAGGTGTTGCTGTCTCAATCTTAGAAAATCTTGTTTGCTTTTTTTTTTTTACATTAAGTGTATAAATAGTGCAATCTTGTTACTTGAGCTGGTCCTAGGGCTTTTCAACTCTCAGCTCTCCCAGGTTGGAAGAAAACTCACACATTTAAAGAGTGGAGACTTTTCTGTCTCTTTAGTGACCTGAATTGGACTCGCTAACATGCAAGATGAATACCAGAGCCAGCACAAGGGAAAGAAGAATTTTACAGTGAGGACTAGGAGAGAAAGGAGATGGCCTTTTTCAAGGCAGAAAGTACCAGTCAAGCTTAGTTTTCTCATGAAATTTCACCCAAATTTCTGTGAACTCAGGAAAAATGATAGAGGTTTTATCTCTTACTGCTTTCAATGAAGATCTTACTTTTCTCACTCAGTTTGAAAAGAGCTGCAGTCTTGCTATGGACAAAGGAAGAAGAAGAAAACGTTAGAAACTATCATATTTCACATGGGTCAGAGATTATGAAGCTAGATAAGTTTTGTTTTGTCTTTCCATTCCAATATTGACTGCCCCTTCCAGGAGATAAACCGAGTGGCATGAAATGAACCTACTCGCTGGAAAATTGTCATTAAACAAAAGAAAGTTGTTCTTCAGACACTACACAATTCAGTGGTGGAATACTTCACCATAAGGTGTTGTGGATGTAAGAAAAATCATGGTCTCAGTGGGAAACGGGGCAGCTTGATGGAAGAGAAAGCCATTTGCATTACTAGGTTAGTGGTTACCAAGGCTGGTTACGGATGTCCTTGAGCTACAGAAGGTGGGTGGCTGAGCAAGTGTTTGGGTGAAGCATCACATTTGGTTGTTCAGTTCTTATTGCCTCTTCCTAGATACCTGCTTTTGGCTACTGTTGAGCGGAGGGTTAGCTATCCATTTGACCTGACCTTAAAGGCACCAGATGAAGCGAATACAAGGGCAGTGAGCTTTGTGTTCTAATGAAAGAGATTACAAGACTCAATGATTTGAAAATGATAGGATTTTTACGTGAAATTTTTTTTTTTTCCCCTCCTCTGAGTACATAGCTGGCAATACTCAGTGGTGGGTTTTAATTTACTTATGCCCTATGTTGATTGTTTATTTGTGATTTGATATCAAACTTAGCTTCACTGAAACACGAAGGAGAATCTCTCTTTTAGATATGAAAGGTAATTTTTTTCCCAAATAAGACTTACCATGTATTATTTTGAAACATGTAATTATATACAAAATGTCTTAAAGTAAGAGCTATATTTATTCGTGACTCACTAGTCTAAAAATTTTTAGACTAATTTTCAAAGTTGGTGCAGGTAGAATTGTAACTGCATTGTTAGAATATCCTGTCAGTACACAAAAAAATTCTGTCATGAGATTAGTTTAGGCAAGCTTTATATTATACAGGATTGAAGCTGTCAGTGATAAACCTCCTAGGAAGATCTTTCTGTGTTATACTCTAAGTGGTATAAAAAGGTTAAATTCTTCCCCCTTCCTTCAACATTCTCTAAGGCAAGAATAAATTGCATTACTTTTAGCTTAGCTCCCTTTGCAAATTAAATGCTCATCTTCATTATTTGACACATTATCTTGGTTAATTTAACCAAATAATAGTACATTCAGGATATTAAAATATTTAACTGTTGTGTTCTGAAGATGTAGTAATGGCACAGGTTACTTGATAAGACTGTAAAATATTGTTTGAAATATAAGTGCACAATTTTTAAAAACTTAATTCATAATAAAAAGCATCATGATTTTCAGTTGAACTTAATTCTATAATATATTCTTTCGACAATGTTTTATTAGATGAGAATTAGAGAGTTGAGGCACATGATACTCTCATGCAAGATCCTAGCTGCTAGAAGAACTTGAAACTTCCTGGGTTTTGTTCATGTGACAAGAACATTTTGGATTTTAACTAGTACTTTAATTTCAAAGTATCTTTACTGTACTGTGTTTGTAAGAAGTGGTAAAGCAAGCATTCTGACTCTACATGAAATGAAATTTGAACAGTGTGTTCAATAAGAATGTGACTTCTATGTTGTTTATCTTAAACTGCTCCAGAAGATTAGCTTTCTAGAAGAATCTCTCCTTTCAAAACAAACAAATATAGCTGTTGATTATATCCGTTCCTCCTTCCTCTCTCCAATGTACTTCAACCTGTTGTATGTCTGTTTTGCCAGTCTCAGGAAGAGTTTCTGGGAAGGTGTTATTTGGTTTTTTTAAACATGAACCTTGTTTATATAACACATTCTGCATAGTGACTTACAGGACACTCGAGCAGGTCTGTCCTGGCTACCCTGTAAGAACTTAGTCTTACATATCTTTAAGATGCTCTAGTTTTGACAACGTCATTTATAGCTGAATGTTTTCAAGATTAGTAGAGGGGGTTTTGTTGGTAGCCGGGGTCGATTATTGAAAGTTAAAGTTGTTTGGGTAAAAGCAGGTCTATACTTGTACATCCTAAGCCTTGAAGCAGTTTCAGCTACTTTAATTAGCTACTATTATTTTTGTTAGACATGCAATTTAACCTGACTGGTAAGAGCTCTCTTCACTTGTCAATGTAATTGAATTTATCATCTTTTTAAAGTTAGAAGAGATAATCTCCAGAGAGGTACAAAACAGTGATTTGCTAAATATAATTCTACAAAATACAAGTCACCAGAATTCACCTTCCTGAAGTATGGCCAAATGCCAAATATTGTAACTTATATGTTTGACAACTCATTTTTGGCATGTGCTAATTAAATGCAAGCGACACAAAGCATATCCCCTCAAGCTTAGTAAACGTGGACATTAGTAAAGTATCTTTTAAATGGAATTTCAGATTATTGAAATAATCGCATCTTATAACCTGCAGCAATTCAGAGAGATGTTTCATAGCTACAGAAAGACACACCTTAGGTCACAGTAGCATACTGTAGAACTATCTGGTGAAAAAATGATCAATACTGATAGGGTATGACAGGCTTTTGGCAGCTTTAGGGCAACCTGTCTAGACTTTGTACAGGGGAAAAAAAAAAAGCTATCTGCACATTACATTGTTGCAGTCTTATTTTTTCCTCTTATTGTTCTCAGTTTTAAGCAATTATACTACAAATTATCTGGAGTTTTTCAAAGACCATCGTACCATTTAATATATTGATGTTTAAAAGTCAGCAATTATAAACATGATCTATATGTATTTGCTGCGTTATGGTGGGTTTTGTTCCTGAGTTTGTTCCCCTTCAAGTTGCAGTGCTTATTCTCCATCCCTCTCTTAGAGCATGAATACCTCTGTGCAGAGGGAGTGGTTATGGCTAGAGATTTTTTCTTAAGGCCACTTGTTTACATATCAATTTTTATAATTAGATGATATTTTTGTCCTAATTTTTATATAAATTACATATTTACCATGCCTCACTTATATCTGCTCTGTTTGTTTTCTGTGCCCTAGTTAAACTCCAGCACCTTAGAATTTTGTGTTTGATTCCATGACCCACTGATTTCTCTGAGTAGTAGCTATAGACAGTCCTTGCACAAAGGTGTTGAGAATGTCTCTCATGTGCCCAGTAGCCTATACAGTATAGGGGTAAAAAGAGCCATAAATAGGGATTGGTCTTTATCCTTAGTTTTCAACATGGTTATATGTTGAAATTAATTGCATTGATAGTGACAATACTGCTTTTCCTTCATGACTGTTTGAGCCATGAAAGCGTGCTGACTGTTGTGGAAAGGGACCAGTGGATAACGATCACAATGAACTATTTTATTTATGTCCTTATCTGTAGGATCAGAAGAGGTTTTGTCCTGGAGACAATATGCATAACTTCTAGGTAAATAATCTCTTTTCCTTGTATAGTTTTACGCTTCACTAGTTACTCACCTGCTACTTAGCTGTAGAACACTCTTTGTTCAAAAAGAATCAGAGGAAGCTGTGGACTGTTGTGTGACTGGTGGTGACTGGACTCGGAAAGAGTCCAGCTGCAGATGGGACAGCTCTTTAGTATGGAGGCTAAGAAGAAAGATTTGGGCCAGGCTTGTCTTAAGTATTTGGCTGACTAAAATACACTTACGTGTTAGTTCCTACACATACAGAATGGAGGCAGTTCTTTTGGTTGTGGGTATAATTTGGAAAAACAAAGGTAACAGTTGAGAATTTATCCTAGCCGTCAAAATGATAAGTCCAGGCATTATAAAAACAAATATACTTCAAAGTATTTCTTTCAATTTATCTATGAAATTAATCAGTGAGCTACTGAAGTACCTGTGGTAAACGATTTGTTTGTTTATTTACAAAAAGAAAGCTGTACTCCCATGGTTTTGAATAGTAACGTAACTATTGAAGCCAGGGTACAATGGATGCTATCAGAAAAGCCCCATACGGGTGCACTTTAGATCTTTTGAATACCACAAAAGTTTAGTGACCTAGAAGTGAATCAATAAAAAGCCATCCTCTATCTGACAAATTGAAGAACTGAGGGATTCTTACAGATGCCTTGACTTTAACAATTCAAGATACACTGTTTATAAAGGCTTTCTGAGACACATTTAATCCTCAGAGTACTGTAGCAGACTGTGAGGTGTTTTATATTTAGATCACTCTCCAATAGTTCAGTTCCTATTTATACTGTAAGTTTACTGTTATGAAAATCAATGTAAGGAGATCAAAGGAAAGGCTAATGCTGAAATGATGTGTCCTTACACTGAATGTAAACGTTTTCGATTGGCTAAATTTCTTTCTTTTCTCGCAAAATATGTTTTGGATATGGCAGTGTAGGAACCTCTCTAGTCTTTTATATTACAAATAAGTCTATCACTCAATAAAATGAATTACGACCTTGGATAGGTCAGTAAAAGGGTTTATGTTCCTGTTCCCCATTGCTTCACTTCCATAGTTTAAGATTTCAGCATTTCAAATAAAATTTGAGTAAAAATTGTTCTTGACTACTACAGCCTTATGTCCTCTTAGTTTAGTTAAATAATCATCAGCACGCAGTATGGTGCCTTACATTTATTCATGGTTTATAGAGTTTATGTGTTATGTTTGGCACAAAATTGAGCGTGTTATTTATTTTCTAAGGAATAAAGAATGCTGATTGATGCTCACCTGGACATGAGCCGGCAGTGTGCCCAGGTGGCCAAGAAGGCCAACGGCATCCTGGCCTGTATCAGGAACAGTGTAGCCAGCAGGAACAGGGAGGTGATTGTCCCCCTGTACTCAGCCCTGGTGAGGCCGCACCTCGAGTACTGTGTCCAGTTTTGGGCCCCTCACCACAAGAAAGATATCGAAGCCCTGGAGCGTGTCCAGAGAAGGGCAACGAAACTGGTGAAGGGGCTGGAGCACAGGTCTGATGAGGAACGGCTGAAGGAACTGGGCGTGTTTAGTCTGGAGAAGAGGAGGCTCAGGGCAGACCTTATTGCCCTCTACAACTACCTGAAAGGAAGTTGTGGCGAGCTGGGGGTTGGCCTCTTCTCGCAGATAACTAGTGACAGGACAAGGGGGAACGGCTGCAAGTTGCGCCAGGGAAGGTTCAGGTTGGAGATGAGGAGAAAATTCTTCTTGGAAAGGGCGGTCGGGCATTGGAAGGGGTTGCCCAGGGAGGTGGTGGAGTCACCATCCCTGAGGGTGTTTAAGGAAAGGTTAGATATGGTACTTAGGGACGTGGTTTAGTGGGTAATAGGTGGTGGGGGGATGGTTGGACTAGATGATCCTTGAGGTCACTTCCAACCTTAATGATTCTATTCTATTCTATTCTATTCTAAAAATCATGATCCAGAAGGACTCTCTGTGTAGTTGCATGCACATACGCAAACCATAAAATACTTCGACTAAATGAGGTATACTCCATTAAATGTCAGTTAAGTCCTGTCCGTATGCAATACAATTCAGTGTTTCTGTGACTCAGATGTTGAAGAAGGTGAACGTTAACCTGCAGGTAAAAATTAAGAAATCAAGATTTTTGATTCACCAAGTGTGATTTAAATGTTACTGTTGACGATCCTTCCAGAGCACCTGACTAGTGTTCCTTTTCCCCTTTTGTTCAAAGGGAGGGAGGTCTAACAAAATCGTCTCCCCACTGACATCTACTGCAGTGATGTGATTATATGGGAGGCTTGGAGGCTTCTTTCAGGTAGCTCAGACAATTAAGAAAATAATTAATAAGTAGATACCATGCTGTCATTTTGATTTCTAGAGAGCTTTGGTTCCTAAATTGAGACCTCATAGATGGAGATTAGCACACAGAAGTCAATATACTGTGAATATTATATTACCGATTATATTGCGGTAAGCAACCAAAGCATAAATAACTAGAGAGAGACAACGTTTAGGGGGCAGGAGCTATAAGGGAGAATTACTCTGCATATGGGTTTTATTTTCCTCTTGTTAAAGCAGTTTAAGATTTCAGCAGGCTCCAAACATTGTGTCTTCAAAGTAAGACTGTAATACTTCTTCAAAACTTCAGATAGCGTCAGTTCTGTTTGCTTCTGCAACTGTAGTGCTTCAGTTTTATCTGAATTGAGTCTTGTCTCCATCCTATTCTTGTACATGGATCTACATCCTCAGTCACAGCACAATGTATAGAGCAGAGTTACTAGGAAAACAGTTCTTTAGTAACACTATTAATGGCTTTTTAAGCATGCGAGAGTAAACTATGTAAAATATTTAATTAAGAACTCCAGACTTCAAAGGAAATTGCAGTTCGTAATTCTGTAATGCTTTTGGAAGTCATCCAGGACATGATCTAGTAGGCATGGTGGCGTTAGGTTGACGGTTGGACTTGATGATCTCGGAGATCCTTTTCCAACCTTAGCGATTCCATGATTCTATGATTGCTGAAATTTTAAGAAGGAACACAGCACTCTCAACAGTAAGCTTGGTCTGTACTTTTCACGATACTGATCTGTCCAGATTTTTTACTAGACTGTTATGTTCAAAAAAGATTAATGTTTTATTGGAAGTACATTAGAAGGATAATATGGCCTACTAAACATGTTAACAGTATCAAAAATAAATTCTATTAATATAATTTGAGGTCTTAAACCCCTCAGACTCTACAATAAACAGGATATAAAAATGGCTACTACTAGTAGCAATAGTGTTGTAATTATTGTTTTCCCTTTGACTTATTTAGATGTCCGGTTTTATGTAATTTCCAGTCTTAGTGACTGTTATGAAACATTTCTCTTATCTTGAAATGTTACCTTAGAGTCATTTCTTGGTTCTAACAAAAGGGAAATTTTTAAATAAATATTTCTTCTTAACAACAAAGTAGGTAATCTTGATGCTATCTTTAGGGATTATGCTGAAGAAGAAAGAAATGAAAGAATTTTTCTAAATTTTAAGTTCATACTTTTTTTTTTTTTTTAAGTTAAGAGATATCTCAAATACTAAATTTTAAAGTGAACTTAAAAAAGCAGGAAATAAATTCTGGTTTGTCCAATACTGCATGAAGGATGGGGAATATGTCTGGGAGAACTGTTCCTTTTCCAGTGAATTTGAAAACTTGTAGTTTGAATTTCTTTCTGTTGTAAATCTAAGCACTGAAAGTATAAGTACTTGTGCATGATATTAGGAGTGTAGCAGGGCAATACTATTTTCCTGTGATTTGTTTCTTAAGTTTCCCCATTGCTATTACAGTTCTTTCCCCTTTCTGGATATGCATCTCCTTTCTTTCTTTCTTTCCTGCCACTCCACTTCATTGGTTTTTGACTGTTAAGCTCCAAAACATACTCTTCTGGTACATATTGAAGTTATATTCTTTTTTTTTTTTTTCCTTCTTTAGCATTTTTTATAACTTAGATATAAAAACCAAATTTCTGATTTTCAGCCTTTGTTACTGGTTTTCTGGTTTTTCTTTTAAAATTTTCTTATGTGATTTATAGTAGGGAGGAAGTTGTTTCCAAGTCACACAAAGAATGGATTAAGAGTCTTATTAGTCTTATTGGTTGTGTACAAAGAAAATCTCTGTATCTTTCTGCTACAAGATCCCTGTGTATTATCTTCCAGTAGCCAGATTAACAGGTGAAAAAGTAGAACCTTACATTGTTGCATTTACTTTTCTCCCAAACAAAATTTTTCAGATAGCTTTCTAAATAAATGTCAAAAATATGTTGTTCCAAAGGGCATGATCTAAAATTTTATTAGACAATTATTCAGGTAGTTATACTGGTAGGATTTTTTTTCTTTTTTTGGCTAGCATTAACATTGCTATTGTTTGTTTCCTACAATAAAGAAAATCAGAAATGGTTCAAGTTTTGTTTGTTATTTATTCATTCACTTCTCCCATAGTTTTGAGTTATTACAAGTTTTAACTGTAAGAAGCTCATGAAGACACTCTAATTCCAGTAATTTCTGATACTTCACTTGCAACAGAGAAGCTGAAAGAAATATTAGCCTTTCTAAAGTCAGTGGGAGTTTGTATTTTTATTTCAGTAGGCTAGTATTCACAGTGTCTGTTAGCAAGTATTGTCTCACTTCTTAAGCTATAAATTCATGTGTCTTTTGAATGTGTTTGTGATTTTGCTCTGATTAGCTTTCAAAAATTGTTGGTTTTTTCAATATATTTGTTTTGCTATTTTTGTAGTTCTCACCATTTTGAAAGGAATGCAGATGTAAGAATGTCTCTAAGAAATTATACCTTCATATAGCTTTAGCATGCCAAATAGGATTAAATTTTGAAAAGCAGCAATTAATAGATATTTTAAGCAAATTAATTATTTTAAGCATTACAAATGTAAATATTAACACTGCTGTCCTAAATGAACAAACCCCCTTCCCATTAAAGCATGACTTTGGTAATCTTAAACCTTGTTAAGAAGATAGCACTATTGCTGTATCCCATCTATATCTTATAATCTAATACATGATTGAGAACTCTTTCTTGGGCTTGAAACATTACGAATACAATATGATCAAGCATTATTTTTAAAGCTTTGGAATAATATTTTACTTATTATCTCTGTTGTACATTATATAGTCTAGGAGGTAAACCGAAAGAGGGCTTTTATAGTGCTATGAAAATACAGGTGGGTGATTTATCTAACAAAAAAGAAAAAAATAAACCATTTTTTTGTTTTCACAGAGGAAGATACATATGGTCTTTACTCCAATTTGTTGTTCAAGTATTTTCTCGCAGAGGGAGTTGTCTGTGGACATGACTTGTTTGTTGCTTCTGCTAGAGAGCATCCTGACAACATCTTAAAGGTAAAGAAGACTCATAGCTTTTGACAAGTAAAGCTGTAATCTCTGTAATGTATGCGTTTTAAAGTGTATGTATTGTGTATTAAGAAACTAATTATTCATGGTGATTCATCAGAATGTCTTGGGAAGTGCAGGAATATTTACACTAGCCAGATTTGGGAATTAAATTTAGCTCACTAGCCTCCAACTATGGACAATGGAGTAAGATCCTCCCAAGATCAAATCAGACTAGGAGTCTGCTTATCTTTTATTTTGATTATGGATAAAAACCAGACAAACTAGCTGGCTTGCTTGAATGATTTGAGTAAACCCAACTGTTTACAGTTTCTACCTGCCTACCAGGAAGAGTAATTGGATTGCTTCCAATATATTGTGGTGGAAATAGCGCACAACTTGTGTAGATATTTATTGTAGTTTCCTATAAAAAAAGAAAAATATCATTTAACATCTTTACAACTTCCTTTACACATACTTTTGATTCTGACTGTCTTTTTTTCTACTGGGAAACATGGTCAGCTTTGGATCAGGTCATATAGAAAGGTTCCTTTCAGACTTCAGTGAGCTCCTAACCAAACACTGATAGTTTTCATTATAAGGAAATTATATAAGGGAAAAAGCCTGATCAACACTGCAAAAAATGCTGAAGTGTGAGGATAATCTTACAAAATTTCATTAAATATTTTATGTCTTTCTAAGGCTGCTTTTTTCTAATATCAAAAATAACATATAATTTACTGATTACTTCTGCATCAAGTGAAGTCTGGCTATTTCCTGAAGAGTCTTCAGAGACTATTTCTGGACAAAATTATTTTTTTTCTACCTAGTGATAGTAGATTCTGTGCCTTATCTATTCAATATTATTGTCAGTATTCAGGAAGAGGTATATTCTTAATGGAAATATAGAATTGTGGTTATGAAAAATCTAGTAATTTCTTTTATGATCTTGAACCTAAAGAATGTTCATTTAGAGCTGAAAATGTTATCGTTTTTCTTGAGGTTTTAGAATCTAGCCTTAACAAATAGGTTAAAATTCAATTGTGAAGTATGAATTATGTAGGAATGTGCTATATTTTTTAAGAATATTTGTTTTCAAATAACTGATAATCAAGTCATTGACTCTCTGACCATACAATAATACATGATCATTGTTATTGTTTTTCTCATTAAAATTTAATTATTCAAATAAATATTATTGGATTGCATTAAAAATTCTTAAAATGGAGTACCTAGCATACATTTTCTTCATCTTTCATTCATAGCATGTCATATTTTTCCTAGCTCCTGTTCTTTAGGCACATTGATCAACAGACATTGTTACATACATCTATCCTTCTTCTACCAGTTTGAGTTTGTGGTCAGTTAGTTGGGTGTGACTTATTGAGCTCTGTTGTCTCACTTGGAACAAGTTTTCCTTCATACTTTTCAGGGGTATACACTAGGTAATTATACTGCCTTCCTCTGTTGTAACTTCATAGTGGTGTTACTGTAAGAGATTAGAAATGGATGGACAATATTAATGCAGGGAAGTTGAGGAAAACATAATTGTCTTGTTTTCTTCCTCTGTTTGTGTGTTTATTTAGCCAACAGTACTCTTGTCTATGCTTTTCTACTCTTACCTTGACTATTCAACGCTTCCTGTGCTTAACAGATAAAGCACAGCATAGTCGAACTCTCTGATTTGTATTGCTGTCTTGAAATTGCTTGGGTGAAGTAACCCTGTACTATGCTAGACATCAGTCTAGAAGATTACGTACTTTCACACTTGGAAAGCTTAGACACTTCTTGAAATGCCAATACGTGTTACCTGAGAGCAGTATTGCCTCACCTGGAAAAAGTTGATGTAAGACTGGCATTGACTACAGTTAGGTCTTCAAATCACAGAGGTAGAGGGGTTTTCCCTGTGACCGTCTCACTTGACTTTCTTTTAAAAGAGAGGTTCAACAAATCCTCTCCTGGTCATAAAAAAGAGCTGTTTGGGATTTGGATGTCTCCAGCAAGTCAGGATTTTAATGTAACGTATCTGATTGTTGAATAACACTGCATTTTATTTAATGACATTAGTAATTAATTTATTTTCAGTATGTGATTTGTCTGTATTCTTTACTGGAAAGGCAATAAAGATTTTGTACATATCAACCCAAATTCTACATTTTATGATTTATTTTTGTTTTATAAAATTCAGGTATGGATTCAGTATGTTATATAGGTGGGATTCTAATTAACTGGTATTTTCCGTAAAGGTAGTTCCTTAACTGCCTTATGTCCATATTGTGTGGTCAGCCTATTTATACATTCATTTCTCTGCTGAGATGCCATAATTGCCCTATTCTAATTTTATGATGTGATTGGAAGTTTCTTGAACCTATAACCAAGACAAATATTGCTGGTAGTAGGAAGGGGAAAAGACATTCTTATAGACCATAATTATCTTGAAATTGTGTATAACTAAAAGACAAGCAGAGGATAAAAAGCCCTGATCAGCTGCCTAAGATATATTATATTACCACCCACCAATTTATCCATCATCCTTTGAAAACATATTCATGCCTTTTGTAGTCAAAGCTCCTTCAGGAAATTGGCATTAAGACGTAATGCTGAAAAATTATACACCTCTGGTGAAACCTACAGAACTATATACATGCTGTTTTTTAGAAAGTATTTTAAACATTTTAGAGCATTTCTGTTCAATCTATATTCTTCAACAAAAGGCATCTTTTTACTACAAGGACATAAGAATGGAAATAATGTACAGTATAAGAAATAGTATGGTATACTTCTGTGATTGATCATAAAATAAAACTGATGATATTGGTAAATGAAAAAATAATTTAATAAAATGACTGAAGGAAACATTATACTTAACATTCCATTTTCACTACCATAGCTTGTTAAGTTTAGACTACAAATTATGAAAGGTTAAGTGCTCAAGCTTAAAAACAAAGAGAAACTAATAGAATAGATAGAGGGGAAGACTGCATCTATTTCCTTCACTTCACTGTGTTTACTGGCTATATTATTTGTTTTTATAGTTCAGCACACTAAAGTTAATGCCAACTATTTTGAAGTTGCACACAGTGCATGTGTTTGAGAATGGAACATACAAATTTGAGTATATGGTTATATCTATTACAGAGGAAATCTTAAACACTGTCAGGTTTTTTGTACGAAACAGCCGGCAGAGAGGTTGAATATTTTCTTGTAGCCAAAATTAGAACAGACTTGCATCTACTCCAAGGTAGGCTGGGTACCAGCCTGACTTCTGAAAGACGTAAAAATACAGTAACTATGTAACAGCTTTGTTCTTTATGCCCATTCTCCTCATTAGTGCCAAGGTACGGATCAAGTCTTAAAAATAAAAAATCTGTATCTGTGGTGGCTGCATTTCTGTATTTCTCTCTTTTCCTACCTAACATTTGGTGCTAAAATTCTAGAACTACCTATGTAAGAATTTCTTTGCCTTTTTTCACAAGTAAGTATTTTATCTAAACCTTGTGGGGGGAACTGATTCTCACAAGTTTTAATAAGAAAAAATTGGATTATATTTGCTAGTTACAAGCTCATCTTGACAATAAAGAGTACTCTTTCTTAAGTTGCTTTTACTGTGGAGCCTGTGCAAAGTTTGCCAGACTGACTGGTCGGTATACCTGCTGGGAAGTGGAAACCAGCATCCCCTAAAGCCCAACTATTGCCTTGTGGGATCCCGGCTAACATTACCTCAATCACCATTGCATTGGGAACCTGGAAGCTTGAGGTGGAAGAACAAGAGGTCCAGAACTGCTTTCCAGAGCTGCATCTGTTCATCTCCTGTGGAAAAGGTGAAGAATCGCTTTGTGTGATTACTGCATGGAATTTCTGTTTTCAAGCTGGAATTTTATTACAGGACACTTCTGGACTCTGAGATTACCTTTCGGAGGCTGTCTTCCAAGAAAAGAGGATAAAGAGCATATCTTCAAGAAAAAAACCCCAAAACTTACTTTGACATAGTCTATGAGCCTGCTGCTTATGGTGGGGATGCTTTCTCTACCTCTGCTATAGAGGACAGCCTTCTTGAAGGAAATGCATTCCCCACAATTCTACCTCAGTGAAGTCCTCTGAGGCTCACCATACTAAGGCCTGAAGCAGTATTTACCTTGTATGTGTGGTGTCATTGTACTTCCAAGTTTAAAAATGAACAACGGGCAAACAGTTTGCTCTCTGGAGAGCTACACAGAAGATTCTCTTGACTAGCAAAGCCCTTGGTGTGGCCATGTGTCAGATACTCAGCTTCACGGTGTTTACTGGACATGTCCTGAAGTCCAGTCAGTCAGGAGAAACCCCTCTGGTGGTCTCTCAAACCGCAGCAAAAGGGAAGGTGAGGAAGCTGGGAGGTGCATGTAGAGAAGTATAATGGTTTATTAAAAAACAGTAGGAACAAGATTTAGAAAACCTTCAGAAACGAGTTTTTTAGACGTTTCTACCAAGCTGAAAAGATCTGTAAAACAAAAGTGAAAGTGTATTTTTAATGTGATGTTTTGCTTAAGTATGTCATTTGGAAAAGACTGAAAAAATTCTACCTCCAACAAACTGGTTACACTGAGCGGACCTGAAGAAAGTGCACGCTTACTCTTTTCCCCACAGATGAATGCAGAAAGAATCTAGCAAAATGTTCTTCTGTTATTTCCAGGGTTATTTAAAACAACGACAACAACAACAAACAACCCAGTGTGTTTCAGTGTTGTGTTACTGTGTGTGCAAACAACCTCTCGAAAGATAGTGTAGCTGTCTACATGGACATCTTTATTCCATCAAAGTACATTCAACCATGATGCTTACATTTTTCCATCACAGATATGACTCTAAAACATTGTTTTGTCAAAAGGAAGAGTGCAAACCTGGAAGAAATGATCAGGCTGGTTACCAGCGTTTTCCAAGCTTCCGTTTTCTAAGAGCGCTGTTCTAACTCCTTCCTGTCTTTTCGATATTTGGTCTTGTGAAAGAAGCTGCGTATGAATGCAAGAGGTATTTCTTATGTCATCTGACATTTTTAGATGCTACGTAAAGAAATGAAGAGCATAACAACTTGAAAGGTAAAAATAAATATGCAAGAAGGGCTACATTCCTATTATCCTTTTTTTCCCAGTTGTATTTTCAAAATACATGAGCTTGTTACAGTGATTCAGCTGCTGCATGCTGTTAAATGTTACCACTTAATACACAGAAATCCAATTAAAGTTACAGCACTACAGGACTTTCCTACCACCTTTTATCTCCTTTTCTCTCTTTCTGAAGTAAAGATAGCCTTGTGGCACAAGGACTGGAGTTGAAGCTAACCCTGGCAGCTGTCTCAGAGTTTGAAAGTTCCTTTGAAAACCCTAATTTCTTTCTTATGTAGGTCTTACTCATCTGTTTACTTTTCTTGCTTGCATGTTGGGTAAGTGGAGTATCTATGTTACATTTTTCTGTATGAAAATATTTTAATTATATTGTAACATAACTTGCTCCATTACAAAACTTGTTACAGACTTGACAGAGAAGTTGTATGGGTGTGAAAGAGGATGCTGAAAAAAATAATCACTTCTGTTTAAAAAGAATTAAATCCTTTTAAGCAGTACCCACGCTGGGAACTCTCTACAGGTTTAAGCAAAGTCTTTGTCAAACATTCAGACCAATTTAATAAAAAGATTTTCCAGAACCAGAGGAAATAAATGTTTGGCTTAAATTTCAGGTTTCCTGTCTCCCAGTCCTTGGCTGTTCATTAGGATATTTTCTTTCACAATCCTAGTTGTGTTTGATTTTAAACACAGATCTCACTTAGCCTGTTAAATGTATCATAAAAGTAGTAGCTTTTTGTTTAGGCTTCAGTGTTCACAGATAACTAGATTACCAAATCTAGTTGGTAACTGATTTGTTCAGTTAGTGAACTGTGGTTTACAGTGGCATTCATGAATAATGTTACCAAATCTGTTTACAGAATTTTGGACAGTGGCACCCTTGTTTTTATTTAGTTTCTTCACATTTTTAATATCTTGTTCTCTTTTTTGTTGTATTTATCTTTTACTTCAGAAAAAGATGGAGTAAAAAAAAGAAAAAAATCATCTGATCTCATATGCATTCCTGGGTTTCAGTGTTGTGAAATGGAGCCATAGTGCAAGGAAGTTATAGCAGAGTTCTAGGACTTGACTGTAGGGTTTACTTCTGTGTATGTGAAGAACAGAATATATTCTCATGGGTTAAAAAAAATACCCCTTAGAGTACTTCTAATTAACCTTTTTTATTTCATAAAACAGAGGTATGTTAGTTCCCTTTTCTCTTCACACAATTCTCATTTATCCTGGGTTGACATCCATTTGGTCCTTTTGAATGTCAAAGAAAAATTTCTGTAGAACAGCCTTACCTGGAAATGGAAAGAAATTGTTGTACAAGGGCCACTGAAAGGAGGAAAAATCTGTAGCCAGCCATTTGTGTTCTTTAACAATAGACCTTGTCTTCACAAGTGTTTACAATCAAAATAGAATCCTCCCCCCTTTTGGGAGTAGGGCCCTTTAAACTGACATTTATATAATACATTATTGAAAAGAAAATATTTACCCTTCCTGACTTACCATCTGGTGTCCTTTAAATACGAAAAATTAACATAATGAAAAAGAGCCTTAAATTCATGTGAGTTTAAACTATTTCGATATCGTTGCAGTTAGAGATCAACAGTGAATCACACGCCCTTTAATATTTTTTATTTCACGTTTCTTTACTCATACCTGTGATGATATTGCATTGCAAAATAGTTGCATAAAATCATGTGAACATACTTATTGATACGTAAATAGATAATGTTTTAAATTCTTAAGTACTATTAATTATAGAGTTATTGAAACCCATAAGGATCAAAGGATTTTATATAAGAGGGATTTCACATACAGCTTGGATTATGTTGCTAAATAATAGCACAGTAGTACTTCTTTAGCATTGTAAAATAGCTTAGAGAGGAGTATGATGCCTATAGTTGGTGTAATACATTGGTAATTAAGAGGGTGTGAGGTTAAGCTTCATTAACTGCTGTGGGATTGTATCTTGGATTTTATTATCCCCTAGAGAACATAAGAAGTGAGAGAGGTCAAACTGTTAGAATCTGATTTTGCTTCGTGCATCTGCCAAAACAAGGCAAGCAAAGTAATGTGGCAGCAAACAGAGAAGGGCCTGGATTGCTAGCACATATGGGTTGTACATCGCTTTATTACAAAGATAAAAGATTTATTAATGAAATAGATTATTTCATGTTTGCAATAAAACCGTCATAAGCTTGTTTGGTAGGGAACAAAACTATTTTAATTGCATTGTCATTTAGTATTTGTGCTTTAGAAAACCTGTTTTTTCTTCCTAAAAAATTATTATTTTTTTTTTAAAACACAGCAACCAACTTCCTTCTCTCTTTTTCCCTTCCTCCTACATCTCCCCCTGTACCCAGGCAAATGCCCCAACCAAAGCGCAGTTAATAACTTCAGCACTTGTCTGCCTTTTTGTGTATCCATGCTGCATAGCCAAGACTTGTATTTTAGTTGACCCCAAGAAATGCTGTATATTTTCTTTTTTTCATTTTAACTAATGCACTGCTACATGCTTTGTTTTGTTTATATACCTTATGAGAGATTTGTCGTTGTTTTGCCTGGGAGAATGTAACAGTTTTCAGGAGCTGACACGCTGATGCCACAAAATTGTCGATCCCAAAGCTTTTCAAAGCTGTGTGATGTGGGAGCTGAGATGTTTTTAAGCAGACATATATTAGATAGAGATATTATGGGCTCTTAAATCAACTCTCCTTTTCTTTGTCTTTCATGTAAATAACAAACACTTTTATTTCCAATTTCTGGGTGAAATTTTAGAAGTGACTTTTAATGTCTTAATAATCTCATATTTTTCTGAAATTCTGATTTTGATTCTAAGAATATAAATTTATTTAATCCTAAATAGGCTCACAATCCCAAATACTGTTTTGAATTCTGGTAATTTCAGCAGAATTGAAGTGTTTTTTATATATGAGAGGAGTATGGGTCTCAAACCTGAATAATGCGTTAAGACGACTGCTGGAAACTAGTGTCTTTGTTTCTCAATTTGTAATGTATCTAGGAGAAAGAGAGTTATGCTAAAGCCCAATTTGAATCTCACACACACAGATATTTTGAGGAAAAGCCCAGGCTTAGTCACCTTTAAATGTCACTCATAGAAACCATGCCCTCCACTGCTCCCTGTACATGTCCTGATGTATAGTTTTCAGTTCAATTTTTGTACAGCTGTGCCAGAAGAAGCCTGTGTTCTCTGGCTCGTTTGTCTGCTGGTCTCCTTCATCCTTTCCAAAACTCTTTTATTTTTCCTTCTATTTTTAAGAACAACCTGAGAACCGATGAATGCTTTGTAATTCTTGGGCAGTAACGAAACCTTTCGTGACACTGAAGAGTTGTGAAGTATATATCCAACAGCCAGCCTTTATCTTTGAGAATATACCTATGTTATGACAACTGGAGACTTCTCACTTAGGTACTCTGTTTCACTCAGGCATGGTCAGATTTGGAAAGAGCTATTTCCTTAAAACAAAGAATAACATTTAATTTGCAGTGTAGCATTTAATTAAGAAGAGGGGAAAGCCTTGTATTCCAGTTGTAGTTATCATGAAGGTAAAGGAGGATAGGAAGAAAATATAAATGTTTGGATCATTTCAATTTCAATATTTTCAAAATTGCCCATAAAGCAGGTTTATATAACTGTGTTGTCCCCAGTCCCAACCTACTAACCAATTTTAAGCTCTCTCCCTTTCCAAATGTGCATATAACTAGAGTTGAAAGATTTTTGAAGATTACGGACTGGGAGCTGTGAATCAGTACCTCCTAAGGAAAAACCAACATTAGCCATCACCTACGTATTTAGTCTTTTATCAGGCTAATGGATGCATGCATGTTGACTTCTAGTCCACAGAGACATACCTTAAACAGCAGCTGCATGTTTTGCCTTTCTTTCAACCAGTTTTGTGTAAATGGGAGGGAAACAAGGGTGCGCAGAAGCTGGGGTGATAGTGATAAAGTTAGGATGCAAATCTGGAGGTAAAAAAATCTTTACTTATTAGTTCTGTTCATTAATCTTTATCTAAAATGTGTTCAAATTGCGGATATACTCAGACCATGAGTAGGATTGGAATTTTGTTTCCTATTTGTACCTAAAGTACAACATCTTGGAATGTATTTAACCAAGTTAATACACCAAGTGGAGCTGAAGCAATAGGTCTTCAAAATACCAGACAGCTCCAAAGGCAGACTACCCTTTCCAGATTGCAGCTGACTTATGTACGAAGCCTACTGAGAAGCCATAAAGTTCACAACCACTGCATGCAAGAACATGATTCAGGTTAGGTTTGCTTTAGATCAGTGTTTACTGGGATAGAAAATTACATGGCTGGAGACCTAGTAGCCGCAGAACAGAAATGTCTTAAGTCTCTGCATCACGTGAACATGTTTCTTGCATAGGGTCAAGAACACGGTACATCTAGGAAATATTCTTCAGCTGAGGATGGTAGTTATTAGGTAAATGCATTGTGGAAAAGCAACTGAGGAAATAAGAGTTGGTCTTGGTATGAGGTGCTCCTGGTTCCTTCTGTGGGGCGGCAAGGAACAAGACAGCATAAAACAGACCTAAGCTGATCTGTATGCTAACTGCCACAGTACTGAGTCACGGGTTTCCTTACGTTGTTTTGTGTCATGCTTAAACAATCATCTTATAATGTTAAAAGTTTTTATTATGTCAGAATAAAATCTCTCTATTATGTCAGAAGTAAACTATCTTGGCAAAAAAAAGGCTATTTCAGATGGGTACTTAGATAGGTTTTCATCTCTGGCAACCAAAATCTTTATCAGCTTCAGATGAAACCATTTTGCCATGATCTCTTAATCTGCTTCGTTCTTAGCAACAGTTAAGGCATACCACAGTGCCTAATTGCGTTGCACTGATGGTGTGTCTGTCTGATTTTTCTGGACTGAGCTTCTCGGGTGTCAACAGCCAGTATTTGTAACGTCCCCCTTCTGTCCAGTGCCGTGTCAGAAGGTTTTGTTCTATGCTTGACTGCAAAGGAGGAACTTTTTCCAGTGTTGCATGAGGGTATTGAAGCAGCTTGTACTTTATCAGTAATAAATAGAGAACCTCTCACCCCTTATTGTCTTGCCCTCCGTTCTGTGTTAGCATAAAATACAGTCTCTGTGTAAAACATACAGCATGTGTGATTATATAACAGCAAATGTATGTAGCTAAATGTCCCTGTCTCAAATCTGTCGTGGCCAATTATTATATAATAGCAATGAACCAGTAGTACAAGTGACAGGCATTTGCAGTGATTCTAGAGGAGAAAAATATTAAATAGCTTTAAGAAAATATTGATGCTGTTCTTCTCTTACAGTAAAGGTGAATGGTAAAATATGCCATTTCCTGTATTTTGGCTTTGCGGATGATGTGATAGCTGCCCAGCAGGAGGACAGCAGGATGAGGTAGCAACTTGTATCACTGGTAGGATTTGAAACAGGGCAAGCTCAAGGAGTTCGATGAAATGCTCCGGCAGGATTTCATGATCTCTTCCCAGCTGTGGCTGGCAGTGGTTTTCCGAAAAACAAGAGTACCCACTGCTATAAAAACCTGCAGGGAGTACCTGAGAACCAGCTGATCTTGGTGAATGAAAGGAACGGATATCTGGAAATGTTATTTTGGCCTGTGGAATTACTCCTTTACAGAACTGACTTTTTAAATGAAGGTTGATTTTATTTTATTTTTAATTACTGTAATTGAGCAATATTTTGAGATGATCGCTTATCAGCAGCTCTTCACTGAAAAAGAAAGACCTTTTTACCTTAGCCAGCTTAGGAATAACTGTATTAGGAAACCAAAGCTGCATAATATTTTATCTGTTCAGTAATTTGTTTTCAAAATAGCACTTTAATTGGAAAATAAGACTAATTGACTCTTGATCATGGATATCTGAGTTATATAATTAGAAATTCAAAATTACATCTTCTTTTTTTTTTTTAGAAAAATCCTTTACATAATGCTCTTAGAAATAAATGCAAATAATTTGTATCTGCATACATGTGAAATGCCCTGACGTACTTGTCAACTCATGTTTGTATTTATACTTTCTCAGAACCTTTCTGTAGAGTGTTGTGTTTTCATTTTCTCCTGTCTGTCAGAAATCTTTGTCTTTGGTTTGATCGTTTCCCTGCTTTCTTTATGGCTAGAAAGAAGGAAAGTTTCACAAAAGTAAATTTCTTTTTTTACTGAAACATCTGTTATAAAACTTTAAATGTGATAAAAGCTGTAAATACTAACTTAAATTATAATCTTCGTGTAGCTTTCCTACCCATAAAGCTTAATTTTTACAACTAGTAAATAGGAATTTATTGTATACAAGTGTATCTTTTAAACAAGCCGTAAGAAATCCGAAAATTTATCTCTGTACATAACCATTCTCATGAAGAACTTTTACCAGACTTTTGCAGTTCATTTGCAAAAATAAAGTAAATAAAATACAGTTATTTCCTAGGGGTGTGGCTTGCGTCTTCTGCAGAGCTGCTGAAATACATAGGTACGGTTGTTCTATTTCTGCAGCTTTATTGAAGTAACTCCATCAAAGTTGCCGTGGCTTCCATTACCTTTTATCTCAGAGGGTATATTGACCAACCACCAAAAGAGGGACAGAAACAACTGTCCTGAAATTAGAGACATTTGTTTCCAGTTTTGTCAATAATCGTAGGTGTTACGTTAATTTACACTAAAGAAACAAAAGTAATGCATGTTGTTCTTAAGATTACATATTGCACTATATACAGGTTTTCTCTCCTGTATTCTTTAATACTGAGTTAACATAACACTAGACCCAAAACATTCATTTAACCTTTCATTGTCGTCTTTCCACGTGTATCTGTTTGTACCGTGTCTGCCTCCATAAAGCTGTGAATGCGATTTAGATGTTTGTGGTCAGTATCAGCTCTACCTGTGTTCAGCGTTTCACCTGTATCCCGTACTTTGAGTGAGATTCTTCCTCTAAAGTTGTCAAATTTGGGGTTATTATGTCTTCACACCTAATGCCTTGTAACAGAGATACTGACCAGGTCTATCTATTTTTAACCCTTGAGGAGACATTTCAGTTCTCTCTCAAGAATCTTTGTTCAGTGAAAACTTAGTTCTCAAATAAGTCTTGATTTGTTTTAAGCAGATAAAGAGTTCCTGTGCCCTCTAGCTTACACAGATGGGTGATAAAAGTTGGGTCAGAAAATTTGGTGGCACTTCCTCTACTAGGTATAGAAGCATAAATTCTGAGTGCTGTGCTTGCTGTCTGCCCAGTGGTGTTTACTTTTTCAGCAATGCAACAAAGGTAGAAAGCAGAAAGTTTGTAATAGAACATTGTTCCTAATCTAGGTCTAAGTCAAAGCTGCAGTTGTGTCCTCCTAGAACAGTTAAATCCACCTGTGTGCAATGCTTGCTTTGTTTTTAAAAGACAGAAATGTTTGCTTTGGTTACCTGTGTCTATGGGCTATTGTGGTCTGTTGAGTACTTTTGAAAGATTTATAGAAGCTAAGAAAGAAGAGTGATCTTATTATAAAATAGGCTTAAATTCACTATGCAGGGAACTTACCTACTTTCGGAAACAGCATAATTTAGGAGACCAACCTTTAAAGAAAGATAATTTTTTAAAAAAGGAGTATGGATGCTGAGCAAGATGTGGTGTTTGTGTAAAGTGTAGTGTACAATGTGAGATTTCCATTCTGCATTCTCTTAGATTTGTTTCTTAAATTTTTCCCATAGTAATTACATGGGTTTTTCACGCTCAGTGTTAGTAGGAGCCAGTCTTTCAGAAAGTTATTTTAATCAAGCTTTGTTACAGATTTTTCAGCTGTTCTATTAAGATAATTGTATTGACTAACTTGGGGGGGAACCTCTACGATTCTGTGATTCTGTGAATTATAAAAATCTGAACTGCCATTTCTACTGTAGATAGGTGACATTCTTTCATTCTCCACTTTTAGGAACTTCCAGCCCCTTTGCTTGATGATACCCGCAGAAATGAGTTGGGAGAAGAAGCAGTGGTTGTTAAGTCTGAGGATTCGATGAAAATAGCCTGGCGCTACCAAAATTTACCCAAAATGGAGGTAATCAGTATTTCATACTTTTTTCCTCTGGCAGTCAAAATGAATTTGCAGAGCAAATGTTCTTCAGTAGAATCTAGACAACAGAACTGCTAATGGACAGTGTTACAGGATTGCCTCCTGAGTGCAAATTATCATATAACACTATATTTTTGGATTACTAGAGATACGGAGAGAAAGGGAATTTGAGAGTTTGCACGAACTGTCAAACTTAATACACACAATAATAATTTAAAAGGAAAAAATCTTAATCTTCTATGGGATTGTTCAATTGTTATTGAGACAGCTTTTTATGAAAGTTTGAATAATTTGATCGCTTAGAAACTTTGCCCAAATTTAGTTGTACACAAATTCCTTGAGGAGGTTTCATCAACATTACTTACTAACTCTCTGTAGTGAAAGTCCTGTGTTGAAGCAAGCTGTTGACCTGCTTATCCATGTGCATAACAACTAAAGTAAGCACTTGAGATTATATCAGCTTCGCTGTCACTGGAAACTAATCACTGTGAAGGGAGAACATAAGAAACAAGCCCAGTGGTCAGTCTTTCAGAGTTTACAGCTTCTAGTGTTTTGCGAATAATATATTTCCCATGGCTGGTGACTTTCTTCTTTAATCCTATAACACAATCAACCTTTAATAAAACAACAGCATTTTTTACTATCTAGAATAGAAGACTTGTTTTGTCTATACATTTTAGCCTACATTTATAAATTCTGGTTTAGATGTGGTCATAACTGCCTAGTAAGTTCAGTGGTATTCCTAAAAAACATAATTGGAATGTGACAAAATGATCTTACAAGGCCTGGCATGTTTGGTTTTCTGTGAAATTGCACAGACGTGGCTATATAGTTGTGTCAGAAAAGACTTATATATGGTGACATGCCAAATCAAACAGCCTCCAGGGTAATCATATAATCTCATCAATTTTATTATTGTGGAGTTTGCTGTGCCACTCTGAACAATCCCCAAAATAATTTGTCCATTTTAAAATCTAGCAGAATTCCTCGTACATTGATATGGAAACAATTGCATGTCGTTAACAAATACTATTCTGATGTTCTAACAAAATAGAAAAACACGTAAATAATCCAGTTAGAGAGGATGAATACACACCTAGTCTCATAGAAGTAGTCACCTCATCCGCTAATATATTTCCCTACAATACATAATGTACCTGTCCTCGATTACTGAAAATAACAAAATTTTAAGGCATGTTTTCCAAACTGATTGAATCAATAAACTAGTACGTTTTCAAAAACTACTGTCAAATAGTTTCAAGTTTGAAAGCTTTGCTTTTAACTAGAACTCTAAACACATTAGCAGAGAACTTTTCTGTCCGATAAATAAATCGTGCTTTATATGAAGTAAGAATGCTGAGTAAAAGCTGTCTTTTGGGTATTTTTGATGCCTAATTTAGTTTTTATTTCTAAGTAGTAAAAGGGATTTTCATTAATAGTTCAAATGTTCCCTTCTCATTTATTAGACCTCATATAAACAAGGTAGGTAACTCATTTTTGTTCTGACTCATGGTGTATATATTAGTACTCTTTATACCTATCACAGTTTCTCTTCACATATTGCATATACCTTGTACATCAGAAAAAGACAGATTATTTATAAGAAATCTGTCAGATTAACAGGTCATGTTGTGCTTGACGTGCCTTTACTCGTTTGTTACTTTCATCTGTATCAGAGGTTAATTTCATTTAAACATTTGAGTATATGGATAGCCTATTTTGCAATGCAAGACAGTGTGGGGGTTTTGGGTTTTTTTTCCTGGTTTTTTTTCCTTTTTTTTTTTCTTTTTTTGAATGAGCTGCTTATGTTCTTGGGGCAATATATAAACTGTCACAGCATGAAATCAATTTTCTGCCTTGATTCATCCTAAATCTGAGATTTCTAGCACATTAGTATTGCAATTAGAAACATTAACAGCAGACGGTAGCATAAAAGCACGCTCTGCTCACTGACAATTTAGTGTATTTCTCCTTGTGCAACATAGGAATCCAGGAAAGAACAGGCTTGTGTCTCCAATCCACTGATAAATTTATCAGATCAAACTCAAGAGGAATGGCAAGTCTCTGCTTCGCACTCTCCATGGTCATTCTGCTAAGGCAGATTATTCATGCTTACTTGATTCAGGTAGGCTTTTTGCAAGCTTCCCCGCTAAGCCTGGGAATGCAGTACATTGAGGCCTATTCATAGGCTTCTGACATAGACCGAGCTTTTATTGCGTGGTGTTTTATTATAGCCAAATCCTAGTCTCCACCCAGTTTGTAGGCACTGTGCTTATTCTTTTGAATCAAGAGAGGTTATCACCTACCTTAATCCATGCAGCAGGGTGGATTAAGGACACCAATGTGCCTCAGGATTCTCAAAGAGGATCCTGGAAACTTCTTGTTTCTTCTTTTTTGCTGTCTTTACTAAACTCTATTGGGCCTCAGTAAGGATTTGCATCTGAAATGGGCAACCTGGAGCTTTTCTCAATGAAGACATCAGATCAAAGTTCAGTTAGTCAAGGCCTTTCTAAAACATTAAGGGGGCTTGGAAGTACACAATAAAAAGATGAGCTCTGGCAGAGATTGCAGTAAAAACATTCTGATCTGTAATCCGGATAAAGAATAGATTATAGGCCAAAGAACAGCCCCTGTTTAAATTGCTTTCAGAATCCCTGTTTTAAATAAAGTTACATTTTATATTAAAAATATTTAGATTCTCATAGATCGTTATGTTTTGCTGGACGTCCTTCTTTAAAAATGAGGTCCTGATAAATAAATTGGAGCACTGACTTAGAGAATGGGTTTTTCCTCTTTTTTTGAGTAAAACTTAGCTACTGGTTATGACTAGATTTACGTGAGCAATTCTGTGGGCTTTTTAATTAAAGACTAGTTATTTCTTTTAATGAAAAATTTGGGTTTAGTTTGATTATTCCATTGGTTTTGTAGGAAAGATACAATATTATTGTTACTACATTTATATTCTCTGATAACTCTGATAGCTGACCAGCCTAACATCCATTAATGAAATAATTTCAAAATATTTACTCTAAATAAAATTGTTCTAATTAATCTTACCAGTTTAATGTATTTCAGTAAGCTGAAGCATAAAATAAAATTGTGGAAATATATAGCATAATTGCTTTCAGAAAGCTAACTATAAATACATGGCCAAGTCTAGCATGTCCGTATACTTTCTCTTCAGTGTTGTAGTACTTAAATTCATTAGCAAGACCAAGATTTATGAAAACCACAAGCTTTCTGTAATAATCCAAGTTGGAACTAAATAATTTGTTGCTCAACACAAAAAATTATTGGGATCCCATTATAGTAATAATTCAGTATACCTGTCGTCATTCCTGTATACAGCAAGAATGCAGATGTTGAAGTTGGAGCAGAAGTTGTTTCAAAGAATTTTTATTGCATACACACACAACCTTACTCAGCTTTCAGATAGCGGGTAAAACGTATATATTGGCCTGCCTAAAGGAAAAATCTTTTTATAGAATGTTCTAAATTGTTACAGAACCTACTGAGAAACTTTTGAAATTATCGGGGCATTTCTGGTCACTTTTCAGAATTAATTCCATACTTTTAAGTACAAACAAAACAGCATTTCATTTTACCTGCCAATCCAAACTTCTTTTCAAAACGACCTTTAAAAGGCACCCTACCCTGTTCTGCAGTGTGAATGTCTTGAACATCTGTCATATTTTCAGCTCTTAGCTTTTCTGTCTCACCTGTTCTCTTTCACAGCCATTGAGATATTTCGTTTTATTTTAATACTTTATCATTTAATTTAAACTTTAATATGTGAGGTGCTCTTGGCTGTTACAGGGGATTCAGCTTAGCAGTAAGTCTTGGAGTTGGGAGATACAAAAATGGTTTTAAAATGTTGTTGCACGTTCCTGTGTTGTACAATGCGCACTTCAGATGCAGTCCAGGCTTAGGGCAGTTGTCCTCAAATTAAGCTAAGAAGTGATCTTTCTGTTGACCTGCAAAGCTGCTGTTAAAAGTCTGGGATCCAGCACCTTTCTCAGTCAGGCATCTTAGCAGTTAGAAACATGTGCGTTTGATTGATACTTGTGTTACGAAACTTTTTTGGCTATTCTAAATGGTCCTTCTTTTTCCTCAAAAGAGTTAGAACAGTTAATGAGAGATAATATTATTAGGAGCACAGTGGTGTTTGTGCCATAACCTAAAGATCAATTTTAATATTGCTTATACATTACAGTGTTTACATCAAAAAATACTTTATAGTGGTTTATATCTGTGCCAATTGTTTTCCTTCCATGGAAGAAACTAACTTGCCTCTGAGGTTTACTCAGTTTGACTAGTCTTTCTGGATAGCTTTTTTTTTTTTTTTTTTTAATTAGAAAGGCAGAAAAGATGGAGAAAATGAACTGTTACTGAAACTGTTCAATTCCTGTAGCAGATAGCTACTACATACTCAAATACTACAGTCCAGGATTTTTTTTACATTACACATGTAATTTAAATAATGTTGCAGGTTTCATGCTGAAATCCATTCATGTGGAATAAAAATCTGGATTACTGTCATCTGTTTATTTACTAGTAAAACATATTAAAAATGTGTAATTCTTGGTATGGTGTATATTAAATTTGGGGCTTTATGATGCTTTATATACCCAAAGTTGAAAGCTGATAAAAAAAGGATCTTTGTTATAGTAAACCATGGTTATTGTGTGTAATGGTCTCCTCCTATAATAATTTTCTATTAAAATCAGATATATGAAGATGCAATGGTACTTTTTCTTACTGATCATAAATAAACAAAAAGTAAGACATTTTCAAACTCAACTGGAAATGTTTCTGTAGCGCCCTATAATTCCCAAATACTGAAAAATCAGATGGGTGGAACATGTCACGGTCTGCACATTTCATATATCTGGTCTTTCGAAATCTGTGATTGCATGTCTAGAACATGTGCACAAATACATTCTTTTAAATATCTGACTGCACTTTGGTGATGCAACTTGGAACAATAAGGGTTGAATTCTCTGTGAAAAAATCACATTATAGAATGTCAACAGAGGAACCAAAACTTAGCAGTAAATCTTATATTGTTGAAGCTTATACTAAGCTGAATGAGGAAAAAAACCCAGAGGTTTCTTTAGCATGTATCCCTATTTAATTATTTTCTTTCGAAAGATAATAATTTCATAAGCTATTGTAATCAGTATTGTTGTTTCCACAGGCCAGCCCAACAACATCTACTAAGTTTGGCCATTATTATGATGTTTCTAAAACAATGTCTCCAGAACTATTTCAGTCCATAAAATGGCACAGTTTTTACCTTCCTGAAGAGTTGTCTGTACAGCCTAAAATGAAAACATGGTAAGTTGTACTACCACGTGCTTCGGTTGTGTATTCAGATTTTCTCTGCATGTTAATAGTAAATGATATTTTTCCATCTACACTTGCTGTGCAAAATCTTGTAGCCACATGTGGCTCTCAAGCAGTTCAGCTGTGGTTCTCGTGTCAGTTCTACATGCCATGACTGGCAGCAAAGCTGCTGTGGCACAGACAGCTCAGTATACTGACTCCTCAGCTGTGGGAGGAAGCGAGTTGGCAGGGACGATTAAGGCAGACATTACTAGGACAGCCTAGGACACAGCCGCATGTTCAGTCCAGCCAGGCTGGCAGCTTAGTGTGGGGACTGGGGAAAACTATTACTGGCTGTCTGCGAACTACTCCCTGAGCACCATGCCGCATCAGGTCTTGGAGATGCATGTCAGGTGGCTATCAGTCTTAGGAAGATATCCAGACAGTTTTTAGGGCTAGGACGACAGGCTATCCTTGACCTACATAGCTTAGAATGCTCTATCAGATTAGTTTATTATGTGCCTTTTACTTCTTACATCCTACAGCTTCACCTAAGGAAAATACAGAATACTGTGAATAGAATTACAATCACTAATTATGTCTTACACAACACCCCTAATTCCAGATAAAATCATAAACTCTTCTCTGAATGAATAACTTATTATGGTTTATGTCTATCAGTAATGAATTAAGGAAGACCAAGAGAAAATGAGTGACATGACAGTAGCGAAGACTCATATTAGCCTGTAGCACATACGTCTGTTGTATCTTTCTTGGAGACATTTCAAGTCAAGTCAAACATTAAATACAGGCTAGCAATCTCTTTGTTCAGCCTAGTCACTTAATTTATATAATACCTGGTTTTATAGATCCCACTGTATAGGGCCGGCGCCTGGAAGTAGTAGTACAGTACGCTTTGTTGTGATTGATTTTCATTACAGTACATTCAAATATAAAAACTGAGATTTATGAAAGAAGCACAGTATGATGCACCTTTCTTAGCTATAGAAAAGCAAAAGCAAAGTCTCTTCGTAATGTCATTCTGTGTTACATGATCAAATGTCACTGGTTTGTAAAGTAAATTCTTGTGATGTGAGAAAATGTGCTTTCAGGAGAAAGCAGAGAACTTTTTTTATTTTATTCTTTCTACAGTAAATACTCAGACCAACTTTATTTATATATTATTTATAATGACTTATTTTATTTTTTAGTAACAGGTCCGTAGAGGAGAGACACAATAGTATCTAACAGGTTGCAAGTGCTTATACTGTTTAATTCCATTCGATTTAATTCCATTCCTGTCTTTTCTCTAGTGAACTAGAGTGTCTTATGACTCTGGGCTGAAATCCACTAACTGTATGGCTGTTGAGTATTTGTACATTTTACATTAAAATCAAATTAATGCATATGTATAATATAGGAAATGGACTTTAACTTTTATACATTTGATTTTAGAAGCCTTGCATAACTCTGGTATTTTCTTTGTGTTCTATTCCAATAAAAGCTCATCATTCTTACCATATGAATTCTATTCTTAGTTTTAATCTAACAGAAAGATTAGATTTAGGTAATTTGCTTGGCAGATTGGTAGAGCACAGAGTGATGAAGTGAGGAACATGTTTAAATAAAGATGGATTTTGGAAGACTTGTCTCCTTTTCTTCTCCCTGCACCCACAACATGGGTGTCCTTCAAGAAGCCTCTCCTGAGGAAATGAAAGAATTGTATTGTTGGGAGTAGAGGCAGGTACCAAGATAACAGACAACCAGCATTATAACGTCATTTTCTTAGACCACAATGCAATGTGATAAAGGACAGGAAAGACTAAAGAATACATTGGGAGTAGTAAACTCTCAGACAGAGATCTGTGGGAGTTATGAAGAGATGTGTATGTCTCTTTCTTCATTTACAGTAGATCGTTTGTCTTCTGGCTTTGATTATTTTCTTTCCTGACCACAAGCACAACTGGTTTTGGATTCTCTGTATTAAAAAGGTTGCGCTAGGTCAAGGTTAAGACAGGGTGGGAAGAATAATTTTTCAGAATTACAGCCTCTGAAATAAAGCTTATTTCTTCATAGAAAAATGGAAGATTTAAGCTTCCCATAATTACAGTTATTCAATTTTGACACACATTTTAAAAATAAACTGAATGAGAATTTTCGCATCTATTTATCAATGTTGTATAACTGGAGTTCTTAAAAAATTGTGGAAGTGGAGAAAAGCTACTTCTCTATTACCCCAATCATCAAATTGGTGTGGACCTAGCACAGTTAATATCAGCAAATTGGACTACACAATTTACATAAGGAAAGACACGGTTAGAAAATACATAAATGTTTTCCAGCTGGGACCTAATGAGGTTGATCAGTAAAACGTATAGAATTGTCGAAGTTCCACAAAGTCAAAAAGGCCAAAGCAATGCCTGTCTTTAATGAGAGGAGAAGATAAAGACATCTGTAGAATAATATCAGTGCTCCAAAAAATACCAGAAAAAAATATCTATTCTTAAGCTTCTAGGGTAATTTCACCCAGTATGTGTTTCCTTTGTTTGCTTATGGATATTCAGCTGGGATTGAGTCAAAAAGCTCTAATATAAAACAGGAGATATTCTCCATTGATAATGTCTGTTATCATGTCAAAGGAGGAACATAAACTGGTGTGACAGTTTTGGTTTTGTCATGTTCATTGTTAAATCCTGATCTTCTAAACAAGCTGTCACTGAGTCACAGCTGAACCTGAGCGAAGTACCAGGCTTTATCCCAGTGTTAGGTCTGGTAATAATCTAGTACTGATTTGGCTTGAAATGTATCCTGAGCAATGGGTATCTTTACTGCAGTCATAATGTCAAATTTGGAAAAAAGTGGAAGGAATAATTGCATACAGATTAGATAATAGAATTAGAATTCAAGAAGATTTAGGTGAGTGATCTGGAGTAAACTATGTGGAATTCAGTGAAGACATGCTGGATATCATGCTAATAGGAATAATTAATTGAAAAAATAAAATAGTGCAGCAGGTCTCCAGAAGAAGATTTGCAGTTATAAAGTATCTTGAACATAAAATATATTAGCAATGTTGTGGGATTAATGTTACTGAAAAGCATAATTTAAAAAGCATGGAGGTGATAAACTGGAATTTAATGTGGAAGGCATGCGAAGTACTTCTGTTCAGCCATAACAAGGCTGTCCAATTTTTGATAGCATCCTTAAAAAAAACTCTGGATCAGTTAGGGAAGAATAGAAGTTCTTAGACAAATCTGAGCAGAGTCTTCCAGTACAGTAAAAACTGACATACAGAGGGTAGGAACTATTGTCTGCTGAGGGTAGGACAAGCAGTAATGGGCTACAGTAAACTGTAGCGGTAAAAATACAGGCTGGAAATAAGGAGATATTTTTCTAATGATTAGCACGAGAAGAAGTTGCCTTGCAGACACAGGTTGGGAGTATTGGAGAATCTCCATCATTGACAATTTCTAAGGACAAGTTAGGTAAATATCTGTCAGAGACGGTTTAGATATAGTTCATCTTGCCTTGGGGCAAGAAGATAGACTACCTGACCTCTTGAGGTCCTTTTCATCCCTATCTTCTGTGATTCTTTAATACACATTAGTCACAGTGTATTAAATCCAATACTAAGTATGAATGTTACCAATTATTTCACTGCTCTCAAAGCATCTATGCTTTTACGGAAACCCAGTAGGCTTGTACTGTAGTTCTTACAAATACTGTGATGAAATTCTGAAGGAAGCATTCCTTTCTCAAGGAACGAAAACAAGTTCACAGTCCTGTCAGATTGATTTCATTACAGAAAATTCATAAAGGGGGAGGGAAGGGGTGGTATTTTGTTGGCATTACTGTTTGGAAAATCAATACAATGCTTCTGGCTTCTACAGCTGACTTCAGTATATCATAGAATAATAAAAATTTCTGTTCTCTTGATTAACTAGACAATGATTTGAAAGAAAGTAATGCGATAGTCATAGTTAACCCTTCCGATAGAAGTCAACGATTTGTATTAGACCTCATCTTCGATTGCCTGAAGGTCCCACTGAGAGCTTGAGCAACCTCTTTTAGTCTGTGTTACAGTGAACTAGGTGCATGGACATGGCTAGTTAGCATGTCTCCACTTAAAGGATATTATTTCTTAAACATAAGGTTCTCAGACTACGGTCTTAGATGCATAGCCAAAAAACCATGTGGTTGCGTAACGCTAATTATCTATATAGCGTTGCAAAATATCTGTAATCTCTTGCATTGAAAAAAAAATTACTGATAGCCTGGAAGGAATTGAAAAAAATTGTTACAAAAATTACTTAAAATTCAGAAAATTCTAAAAGTATGATTTTTTTTCAATTTAATTTAGCAAAAAATTGACAGAAAATGTGTTAACACTGAAAGCTGACAAATCTTTCAAAAATAAGGAGGCATTTTTAAGAAAGGGGATAGTTCATTACTGAAGTAATTTACGTTAATAGACTATGTATTATGGGATGATTGTGAAAGATTTCATAACTTTCTAAAGGGTATACTTTGCAAGATATATACTGGTAAAGGCATTTCTGAATGAAATAAATACATGTTAAAACATGTAGGAGCGCAGACCAAAATCAGTGGTGTGGGTTTTGTGGTTTTTTTTTTAAATCTAATAAGAATTTGCTTTAGTCACTAATGCAGAGGTTGAGGAGACAGTGGAAACTGATGGGTTTCCCTCTCTTCCCCTACCCTTTTTTTCTTTGGGAACAGGTGGGGAACAAGAACAATCCTTTGCTCTCCTCTCCTTTCACTGCTCAGGGATATAACGACAAAGAATAGGTTCTGCAGTTAAAGCAGAAAATAATCAAGAAAAGTAATGTACCACATTTTCCTGTACAGCTTGTACTCTGCTGACAGAAACAATGAGTATAGTGAACGTACATTTTACAATCCTTTGAAAAAGTGCTGAATCCATTAATGAGCAAGGTCCTTTGTCATCATGTTTTGTGGCATAAGAAACATGTATTTGTAAAAATGACCAAATCATCTTGGTGATTCTAATTCTCTAGGATCGCATGAAGAAACCTACTTTATTTAAAATGTTCTTCAGTGAGAGAACTGTTGCTGTAATTGTAGCTAATGTCTGTTGCAAGATAATTACAGTGCTTCCCTTGCAGGATCAGAGATGCAGAGGTTTTATTTGGGCCAGAAATTCTTGGCCTGTTTTAGAAATCTTCCATATCTACACGTATATCCCTCTTTTCCTGTCTGCACAAGCATTTGGCTTCTTTCTGGACTTGCAAAGAGAGGAGATTCCTTGACTGATTAGACAGAATTAAGTTATTGACTGGCCTTTTATTTTGCAGTTAAAGATCGGGTTTGGAGGTTATATACATCATTTGTTCACCTTAAAGTTTGGCTCAATTTTTCTTTCCTTTCCTGAGTTTTTACACACACGTGTGTGTGTATCTGCTCTTTGACAGAGGGAGATGAGGAGTACTGTGTTTCCTCTCCTGTCTGTAGTTCTGCTACTTGATGGCTAAACTAGATTACAGGGTTCCCTTTTGGATACCCACTCGAGATGGGTAGACGTTCATTGCCCCCGATAAACATTAATTGAAAACAGACTGGGAAGTCTGTTCTCCTAAAGGAAGTAGTAAATGGGACTGGGTGTTTGGTGCCAAAAAGAAGGAATAAACCTTCTCTTCCTTATCTCATCATTTTTTATGTTAGGGAAGGGCAGTTATGTCCTGGTCCTGATGCTGCGACCAGGTTAATGGGGTTGTGCAGATGACAGCAACTGTTTTCCGGTGGTTGTTGCTAGGATATTCTCGTGTCCTTTTTGTTGCATTACTAGAGCTGGTACTTAGCAGGATGGCAGAAATATCCTCTGTGATAATACTGTGCATTGCAGAAAAGGCTTACTTTCTACTCCTCTACTTCTATCCTCGTTGTTTAGCTGCAGTTACCAAAAGAGGAAGTTTGGTAATCAAGGGAACTCAAATAATTACACTGTAGTTTTTCAATAATATTCATAAGTTTTACCTTAAGAAAGAATGTGCTTTTGAAAAAGAATATATGTATCTCGAGTCTTGATTTACTGATAAATTTAGATAAAACAGGTTTAACTGTCTTGCCTAATGGGGTCTCCTTATACATAATAAGGCTATTTGTCATACCCTTGATAACCTAACCTTTGTTACCTGCTTAGAAACTATCAACAGAGAAGTCAGAGGCTCCGTTGTAACCGGGATACCTTCTTGCCAGCTCCTGCTTTATCCATTACTAAATTGCTAAACAAAAAAAAAGAGTAAAGAAGGAATTGTTTAAACTCATTATCAGAATTAAATGGTGTTTAGTAACAAAGCCAAAAAAAAGACTAGAAGTTAGAAAACAAGAAATATCTTATTTCCTTCCTTAAATATTGTGACAAACATTGCCAGAAGGATAATGTGACTTGTTTTTATAAATAGTGTTTCCATAATATTTCTCATGTCCTTATTTACATAACATGGTTCAAATTCAAGTAAACCATTAATATTTTAGTACGAAGTAGAAGAGCACCTATTTTTACATCACTGAAAAATCTGTGTGCATTACATTATTTTAATTCTTTCTTTGCTACAAATCTTTTTCAGACAGATCAATAGAAGAACTCCTTTATTTGTTTGAATTTTGAGACCCTTTAATTCTGCTAACGCTTTAGGTATTTCATTCTTTTATCCACTAACTTTTAAAAGCAAGTTAGTATCAAATCAGGAATTGGCAAGTATTGTGATTGCAGTATGTTCCCCGATATCCCTACAAATAGCATGGTGAGCAAAATAAGTGTTAGATTAGAAACTTGAAAATGCTCTGTTGTGGTGACAGTCGTGTTTTTGTATTACACATACTGTAATGTGACCACAGCTACAAGATAGCTGCAAACTTCTTCCTAATGGTGGTGGGCAGCAGTTTGTATCTTTTCCAAAAGGATAAAGGAATATCCAAAACGATAAACAAATGTTTTTGGTTACTGTGAAGCGCTGCTGATTCTCTCCAGCTCTGGCACGACTGGGAAGAAGTTGCAGCACTGTGTAAGCAACAAGTATTGCACGTGTGCGTTGTGATAATGTGAAGACATGGGGAGAGAAGACATTTGGGCTGGTGTGGAGGCTAAAGCCCTCTTCCTCCCACCTATCCTGTAAACTGGCACCTGCAAGGCAGCATAGTTATAACATTTAACAGCCATTCCTTTTGCAACTAAATGCTAGGAAAGTAAGTGACTTCATAAGAGAAAATGTATTCTTTCTTTTCTGATTGAGATGCTCTTTTTAGTTTAGCAAGGCCAACTTTACACAGTAAATGTCATGTTGAAATAATATATTGCCAGTTATTTTCAGCTATGAATTGCATAGAGTGTATTAAATTATTAAGGTACATCAGTTTAACCAGTAACCTTCTAAGGTACTAAATCGGGGGGAGAGGGGGCAGGGGGACAAACCAACACAAATAGGGTTTAGTTTGAAAACTCCTTTTTATTTATGTCTGAGAAGGGTCATCCTTAATGTTTTCTGACATAGAGTATTTCAAAACCCAAAATTGTTATGACTACATGACTTTTTTGATTGTAGGTGTTTATAGCTTAAATATATCATTGGTGGGGTTGGGTTGGTACTGTTTTCTTGAAAGAAATGTAGAATTCTGAGTTACAGCATTGGTGTGAAAAACAGATGTCTGCAACTCTTCAGTGCTTCTCTGAAAAGTTGTCTTCTCTCCTATGTGAAAGTATGAAAGCAAGTTTATTTGGGTTTATTTAGGTATTCATTAATGAAGTACATTTGGATAACATTTTTGACTCTTACTAAAGTAATGGGAATGGTTTTCATTAACGTTTGGACCAGGTGATCTTTCAAGGTCCCTTCCAACCTGGGCTGTTCTCAGACCAGACATGTAAGATGACTGGAGCAAGAAAGAATACTTTTAGAGACGAATTTTTCAAAATAACCTGTCATATTTCCCAAGAAGAACACAAGAAAATTTGAATCCACAACCTTGATGGTATTTAATGAGACTAGAAGGAAATACTGAAGCTAGAAAAGATATCAGGGATTAAACTCTCAGCTGCAGTGAGGAACTTACACCAAGTCCAGACACGCAAGCCAGAATGCTCTGTGGGATTTAAGGAAACAGTGTCTCTCTTTTTAAAAAAGTGAACATCTGGCTTGTTTTTTTTAAAGTAAAGATGAGGACTTTCAGCCCTTTGTATGTGTTAGCCTGTGGACTGGAGAGCATGGCAGGGATGGATATCTGAAGGAGTGCTTTGGACATGTGGGAACTGGACCCTCCAAACCTTTGGCGAGACATTTAGCTCAATTTTCACTTGGTTTTAAGTCTGCTTAAATCCATTGATAGCCACTGGTTTTCCCTTTTTTTTTGTTTTTCATTTTATGTTATATTTTCTAAATAATGCGTAAAATAAATTCAGCCTCACGATTCTGCTGTCATGCAAATAAAGCAGTAATAACACCTGTAGTGTTATACAACATGGAACCGTAGCATAGCCAAATGTATTTTATGCTCTGCTGTGGTATCAGAAGAAAAATACTACTAAAAAAAAAATCAACTACATGTACTATTAAATGGGGAAAATGTTTCTTTCATTTGTTGTTGGTTTTAATTGTTGTAGCACTGTATGTATGAAAGTTTTCAGTAATGAATAGTGAACTCTGTTCACCAGGGCATTGATTAGGTATACATGGAATAACAATTGGGCAGCTCTTTGTCAGTTACAGAAGATTAGTACCCTGCTGTAACGGTTTCAACTTAAAGTTGATACATTAAAGCATTAATCTTCAAGATGTAAGTGAGCCTGACATAATTAAGTTATCTTAATCTCTAGAGGTTTTAGCTTTCACTAACTTCTGAGCACTGAACTAGTTAACATGAAGCGATCACAACTGCTTATAATGTCAGCTATATTCAAAGAGGTTTGGGGGTTTTTATTTCATGCCACTTTGTTCTCTATGACACTTTTGAACTGAAAGCTGCATCTGCTTATATTTATTTTTAATACGGCTGTTAGAGACATATAAGAGAGTATTAAAATGTGTCACTAAACTATTTCTTCTTACCAACAGTAATATGAACAGTGCTTACGCAAGGCTGCTTGAGTCCATTCAGAGGATCATTTACCAGGAAGGGTTTGATGGCTCTGATCCCCAGGTACTGCACACCCTTGTACTGTTCTATAATCCTGTAACTAATGTTGTTTTCTGAATTTTCAAGGGTGGCACAAGAAGGTTTTCAACAAATTAACAAGGAACAGGCTGTTTCTACACATTGCTAAAGTCAACAAGCAAAGTAAATAGAGAGTGTTCATATTTTAATGTGCATTTGGGAGTTTTTACCTGTTACAGATATGCAGACTATGCGAGAAAGAACTGTAAGCCAACATTAGTAAAATGTATATTCTGTGCAATCAACTAATAAATGCATTGCCAAATTTAAAGTAATTAGGCAAAACACATTTTCCCCTACAGTCTTGGGGTTTTTTCAAACTATTGCTTTAGCAATAACATGTTCAAGACTAGAGATTGAACATTTAATCTTAAACATTCCGATTTTTTCAACGTTGTTTTAACTGGACAGGAGTGAATTTTTTAATGAATTAAATGATGTGCATCTTTATGTAGCAAGCATTGAAACACAAGTAAAGAAATAAGAATGCTCTTTCAGCTTTACAAATGAAATCAGCTTACCAGACTTCTGTACTCTTCATAAATCATACTGTATGTTATCAAAAACATTTTAAGCATAACAACATAGACTGAAAACCCTTTTCTAATTTGAGCAGTGCCCTACCTATATTATTCTATGTCATATTCACTAATAGGTGAGTCCTTTGGAGTTGATGCAAATGAAATAATAAATTATATATATTGGTGTTTAATTGATAGGTAGTTATCTTTATTGGTTTACAATAGAAATGTTACTACAGTAAAAGTTAATTAGTAGAGATGCTGGAGAGCATCAAATAATATAATATAATATATACATTATATAATACAAATCTCATTTTGCAGGGAAGATAATGTTGGAATGGATGGTTTTGTGTCTAGTAATATGTTTTAGAAGCGTTAACCTGCGCAGGACACTTGTGTGTAAATTTAGGTTATTTGTGCTCAGTGTTTAGTCTCTCTCTCTGCTGAGATTTATGGGCGAGTTTGCCTTCCTTTGGTGGCAGTGCCAGTCTGGAGAAGTAAATTGGTCCCTGACAGGCACCTCTCCCCACTCGCTGTGGTAGCCATGGCAACAGGCATGTCATCCTACCGTACACACCGTGCGCAGAGATGCTCCTCCTGCACCGTGACAGGTCCTGTGCAAGCCCAAGAGCTTGCCGGCTGCAAAGAGCAGCGCCGAGTGAAACAAACACCCTGCCAACCTTCAGCCAGCAAACAACCTCCTACTGAAGAGATTAGGCTGATGTTTCTTACTTCTCTTACAAGTTACGTCTGACAGGAAAATAGCACCTTTGCATACCTGATTTTAATTTTTTTGCACGTAAAAAAAGTAAAGGTTGATCATAGTCAGTATTTTTTATTTTTTCTTGCAAACTAGGAGAAAATAAACATCATCAAGAGTTATTTTCTGTACTTGTTCAGTGTTTCAAAATGTCTTACCTAGTGTCAATAAAGCAAAACCAGAACCTTGAACTCAGATGAATTTAAAAGTACATTTGCTAAATAATGTGTGTAGGTTTCTGGGGTGAAGCTTTAGAAGTTTGAAAAAGAGCCCTTTTTCACACTGCTTTATCCATCTAGAAAGCCATTAGCATGGTTGTTCCTGTTTCAAGAGAGGTAATATATGTGATTTTCTGGAGTACTGTCTGTCTTTCAAGTTTCCTCTTTTCCTCATGCATGGTCTTTTTTTTACACTCAATTTTTGTACATCTAGAGCAGTATGTAATACGCATCTCTTAAAAAATATGTCCAGAGTTGAATGTAGTTATGGCCCAGAACACACCTTGGATGTTCTTATCTTCCAAGTCTATGAGAAATTCACCCCTCTGCTACTCCATATCCCCTTCTATGTACTGGGACTTCAGAAGTGCTTTTTAAGTACGATGATGGTTGTAAAGTAAGGACCAGCCTGTATTCTTCCAGACCTGTGTCCTTTCCTGTATGTAATAACAATATAGCTTCAGAGAAGTTTGTGCATGTCTACTCTTCCCCTCCAAATAATCCTGTGCCGTTCAGGTGGGTCCTTTTGGCAGTGGCTTTCATGAAGCTTGGAGAAAACTGCAAGAGCAAAGATGTAGCAGGGAGTTACTGAACTTTTAAGAGATTTGCTTACTGACTTAAAGTAGATCCATTAATCACTGTCTGTGAATGACAGAAGCTGATGCTATTAATGTTCCGGTTTTCATACTGTGAAGAATCATCCTTCCAAAATCTCTAGACTCTGGAGGTCTAGAACTGTGTTGCTTGTTGGATCTGGATTCAAAGGAAGATTTAACCTCACTGGTAAAGCTTTCAGATATTTTTGGCTACTTTCACATCAATATGCCAATGATACTTTGACTTCCTACTTTTTATTGGCTCCTCTTTATTTAATACCAGTATTTGAAGAGGGGTCTGGAGAAAAGTGAGCAGAATGTGACTCATCCCAGCTGACAGAGGTTTGAGATGATTAGGAAAATTAAGGAAAAATACCATGAGAGGTTGAGTAGACCTCTGATAAAATGGTCCAGCATCTCTAGGACATAGTACGATTAGCTGACATTAATGTTCTGTGGGACCATCTGCAGTTGGCCATCACAGATTAATATTTTTTGACTGTCCTGCATGCCTTTGTCGGCCTTAGGACAATAATTCCTGTTTGAGGTAATAGGCTACAGAAAAATTTGGTTGAGGTTAACCAAAGCAATAATTTATTTGTTCACACTGAGTTGAACATCTTTGCCAAGAACTATTTGGAAATTCAGGGTCTGACCTAGAAATATGAGCATCAGTTTTACATCCTTTTTTAAACCTCCTGGTAACTCTTTGCTGCCGATCATTAAGCATGAATCCTTTATAAATTGAGCATAGTTTAAAGTCATACAGAATAGCACTTGTTTCAGAACTGTTTTGGTTTTTTCATATCTGTCAACAGACCTTTCATGGTCGACTTTATTTCTTTAACATATTCTTTTTTGTACTTTGGAGCTCCAGTTGGGTGACTTTCACGGTAATAAAGTTGGGGGGAAGGGGGAATTGGTTTTCTTCTTTGCTTTGAGTTGGTCTTTTAATTCTTCATAATCAGAATTCTTGCTGCCAAAGCAAATATTGTTACAAAAATTACATGAAAAAGTTTGTAAAAAAAATTTCAAACTAATTAGAGTGTAAAAGATCTAGTGGTGTATCTAAAAAAACTTTATCCTACTGTGTCCTGCAGGGTTATTGTTATAGAGTATTAGACCTATGGTTTTCTTATATTTCAGTTATGGAATAAGCCATTTGTCAGGGCCTTTTGGGCCTGACAGAATTTTACTGGTAGAAATTCTGTTACTGGCCAAAACCAATACATCTGATACTATCTGGTGTTTGAATAGCTTTATCTTTTACAACTCTGATGATTTACTATTGTGAAACAAGCATCTGTCATCCTTCATCCAATAAGAGAACTGATATTCTGATACAGTATTTTCTCTCTTTGTGTGTTGTTCTTACTGATTTTCTTCATAAGAAAAATATTTTTCTCCTTACCGGAGTTTCTGTAAGTTTTAGGTATGTTTGCTCGGAAATTTTGAAATACCAGAACACTTTCTCTGTATGACCAATAGCCATTATATCTGGGTTAAACAGTTGAATTAAATGCCTGATTTCACACTATTGCTTAAACACACATCAAGAATGCATGAATCTCCTCTGGTTAGAAGTCACTAGAGGATATTAGACCAGCTTATATTTTTCCTATCCTAAAACTCTGACGGTCCAAGCCTAACAAATAGCATGCAGAGAAGTCAGATTGTGTTGTATTATCCTGTATTATTATCCAGTTCTTCCTAAGGTAGTGTAAAAGGTTAGCATTACATGAGTCAAGCCTAAAAGCCTACAAAGCCTGAGACTAAAGAATCCGCCAGTTAAAATATGTATCGCTTCACAAAGATTGTAAGCGAATTAGCAGGTCAGCTTACTGTGTAAGCCATGAGAGTTGGATAAATGCAGAGCCATGTGGTACTAACCATGTCTCACAGCTCAGGCTCTGTCCACCCAATATGGAGGAGGAAGTAGTTATAAGAGTAGTCTCTTGTCTTGGCAAAACCTTTCAGCTGGATTTCCAGAGCAGCTGTGCTGTGATAGTTACTATTCATTCCAGTTGGTGGAAATTAATATCTACACTTTATTGAAGCACTTTGCTGTGATGAAAACTACCTGGTAGCTTTTATTTATCTAAACTATTATTTTAGATACACATATATTTTTTAAAAATAAAAAAATAAGCTGGCCTTTAAGTCTGAACCCTGAACTCTAAAAATGTATCTTTGATCACCATGTACCGGAAGACTTTCAACAAGGGCGCTTATTGTCTGTCTCTCAGCTGTTGATAGCAAACACAGCTACAATCCTTCTCAAAGATCACCAGGAAAGGTCACCTCAAATAAGCTGAAGTGAGATATGTCATCATGAGAGATGACATTTTATTTTACATAAACAAATTACAACTCTGGATCCATAATCTGCCCCTTCAGCAAAGGGGCTTTATCTTAGCCACTGCCTCTGTTGGGTGCTCTTCTTTCTGCCAGGCCTCAGTCTTTAGGTAGGTAACACACAAGGCTCTTCAGAATTTAACATGTCGGAACAGCTTAGATTCTTGTACCCAGTAGCTGCGTAAAGCAGATCCAGAAACACTCGTGTCAAGGACTTTCAGAAAGGTGTTGTCCTTAAGAGATATTTTGCTGATGTCTCCAACAGGCTCAGTTTCTCCATAGCTGTGGGTAAACCTTCCTTCATTAGTTGGAAGTTGACAGGAATGTAGATGCTGCTTACAGAGACATCTAGAATAGCAAAAGGGCCATGTGTTGGTGACGTAGGCCACCCACCTTGTTCATTTAGAACAAGTGAAACTGAAGCAAACAGAATAGTCAGGTTATGGAGGATGTAACACAGTGGCAAGTTGAAAAGAGAGGGAAAAGTTGTGTTTGATTACTTTCAGGCCCTTCTAGCAGACCAGTTGAGAGCTGGGAGAAAAGATTCTTTTGCATGTTGTTTAAAGCAGTGATGGAGGAGAGAAAAAACCTGAAAAATCATAGTATTACTGGATTTTGTGTCAGAATAACTTACGTTTAGCTGCTTAAAAATGCAAATTAATAGTTTTCAATATTTCTGTGCTCTCTCTTACATTTGTATGTGCTTATCTGACAGCATGATATCCATTCAGTGAAAAAAATGCCATTCTATTTGTAATTTTTATAAGATCATCTGAGATTAAGCTATGAATATATAAACTATGTAATTATTATGGCTATGGATTCTGTAAGTTGTATTTTTTAACTACATTACATGACATTTTCCTCTTAATGTTTAAAAATAACAAGTGGGTGTTTTTTTCCCCCCCAACAGAAAAAGCAAAAGAATATTTTGCGGATAGGAATTCAGAGTCTGGGTTCCATGTTGTGGGGTGATGACGTTTGTAGCAGCGATACTCCTGAAGATATTCATAGCCTTACAAAATTTCTGTATGTTCTCCGTGGCCTCCTCAGAAAATCTTTGTCAGCCTGCATCATCACAGTGCCTGCTCACCTCATCCAGGTAGGAATGCTGTCTTTGTTATATTTCATATCTGACACATCAATTAGCAAAAATTTAAAAGTTTATGGTAAGAAAATAAATATACTTTTGGACATTTTGACAACTCTTTTTGTTCAAAGGACAAAGATAAAACATAGCTTCACTGTAGTGTTTCTGCTTTTGTGGAACCGTTGTGCTGCCAGATCTACAAAGACATAAGCATAAAACCATCCTAGCTGCCATTATACCTCATACGGGTCTCAGTGTTTTTTGAAAAACTATCAAAATTTCAGAAGTTGTAAAAAAGCAAAGAGAATCCTGATAGTAATATCTTTTTTTAATTCTTTTTTTTTTTTTTTTTTACAACATCCTTACAAACTTTTCCACTGCCTTCAGAACACTGTTTAGAGTTTCAGTACAAGACATTTCAATCCACTGTCTTTGTCTGTCATGGATAGATTATGATGATGTGTGATCTTGTTTTTAAAGCCAGGAATTGAAAGATACAGGCTTGCTCTTTAATTCTAATATCCCCTTGTACTGGGACCAATATCGCCTTGTACTGGGACCAAGAGCAAACCAGTTATGCTATCAGAGTAGTTTTCCCAACTGCAAAATCAGAAGCTGCTAACAGCACCTTTCCTCAGAGTATGTGGAGACTGAAATGTTTTTCTTCTGGAAATAAACTTATTTAGCAAAAGGAAAAATGTAGCTGGTCTTTTTTTCTGAAAGTGGTAATGTAATTTTCAAAAGCAAAATTATTATTCACGATTAACAGAAAACCTATAATTTTAGATAGTAATTTGATTTTGTTATAGTAAAAAAGTACAGGATAAAACCTCATATTATGCAAAATGTTTCCATAGCAGATGAGTTTATCATTAGATTAAATCCTGTCTTGGGTAAGTACATGACTCTTCACTTATGTTTTGTAAAGGTGTTTGAATACCTGCAAATGTTATTTATCTAGATACCTGATGCACTTACTGCTTCGAAAATAAGAAAACTTGATTTTTTAGTTTTACCGTTGCAATCAAAACTGTATGAATATTCCTCTTGTGGTGCAAACCTCCATCTCCTTACTGAGCTATTTTTAAATATTAGATGACAGTTTGCCTTCAGAAAGGTTGACAGTAAAATTTAGAGCAATGAATAGAATTTGTGAATGTAAAACTAGCATCCTTCTTTTTACACACTGGAATTACCTGTCCATAATTGGGACTTACAGTCAGTTTCACTGTACTCTTTTTTTATGTATTATGTCAGTAAAAGGTATGATCACATTTTAGGGAAGTCCAGAAGCATCTCCACAAAACAAACTGAAGGACAAGGGGGTTTGTTTGTTACAAACTAACCTGGGAAGTTGATTTTGATTTTGTGTTTATAAATTCCATATAAATCAATATCCATGAAGTTAGGATTGAAAATACATCTCATTTTTTAAACAACTTATTTTTTTAATTTTAACAGAATTATTTTACAGTAAGTGCTAGAATATTCGGGGGCAGGAGGAAACGTTATTTCCAGAATCGTTGCTTAGCAGCCTTAAACAAAATGAGAGCATTATTTTTTAAAAAAATTGTTAAACTTCATGTATCCTTCTTTAAGCACTAAACTGTGGAGAAAACTGTCATTAGGAGGAGCAAAGCTGCTGAGGGTTCCTTATACTGCACATTACTCAGTTCCCAGAGCCCTGCTGTGTAGTTGTTCCACTCTCCAAGAAGCCTGTTAAAGAGCCCCTGAGAGCATGTGTACAGCCCTCCATGTTAATAGTTAATTGGTGAGGATGGCAAGATGAGAGGACAGCCGAACATGTGGTCTCTCAGGCTCAAACCGTAGACAGACCTTTAGTTATAATAACAGCAGCTGCTCACATTCTCACAACCCAGCGACTCACCATTCTGTTGCTGAGGTTTCTTGCTGGATTAAAAAAGTAAAGAAAATACCTTTTCTTTCAAAGAGAATAAGAGAGGAATTTTTTTTCCAAGTACATTTCTGTATATGTATTTAATTTGATCAGAGTAAGTTCTAGCATATGCTTTCCCTGTTGAATCTTAAAGTCAGTAAACTGAAGGCATAGAAAATGCACACTATTTTTCTGAAGATGCAATAAATTCCATGTTTATTCCCTTAGCGACTGCTTGTATATTTTCTGTGTTATCTTTTGCCTCCCAACTGTATTAATTAGGTGGTCTATAAGTAAATTCTTCACATGAGTAATTTCCATGGAGGTAAACAGAAGTTCAAAATCACATTTTAATCAAGGCTTTGTCTGCATAACAGAAAAATTGTTTCATTTTTACCTGCTTTGTCTTGAAAAAAGAGATTTTTAGTAGTGACTCATACCATATCTTGTCTCTGTCAGCCCCCACTACTAGTTACTCCAGTGAAGAAGAAATAAAACTCATAATTGGTAATACAGGGTCAATGTATTTCCAAGCCAGACTAGTTATATTTTTTTATATTTAGTGTATGAACAATGTTTATAAATATATATATATATATATATACAGTTTGAGATTGGTTTCTTTTATGTATTTTGCCAAGTACTTTGCATGTTGTACTGTGTCAGGGAGTTCCACAAATTAAATCTACCTGGTCTCTCTCTTTTTCAGAAAGTTTAATTTTGTTTTTACTTTTCATCAATTATATCTCTGTTTTTGGCTGATGAGACAATAAGATGAGGCTCCCTATTTTATTTTTTCTGTATTCTGATTGTTTTGTACTTTTTCTCATGCTGCCGCCTCGATCTGTTTTCACTTTTCTTTCAATCGTGTTTTTACTTGTTACAGTAACATGCTACAATAACGCAATTGTTGTTTGTTCACTTTTCCTATATTCTAATGTCTGCTTTGTCTCTTTGATGACTACTGAACATTAAACAGTGATTTTGTTCTTGATGCTTTTCCCTCTGTGATACACATCCACCAATGTGGCTCTTTCATTATTCCAGCTATTCATTGTCTTGGATTTAATAACTTTGAATTGCGTTTATCCAAAGATGATGCTCATTCACCCACTTTGATAGGATACTGAATGTCTTCACAGTCTTCTGTAAGGCTATATTTTGGTAAAAGACACAAATTTACAAAAAATCTAGTTGTGTACAGAGCCTTTTCAGAATAATTTAAAGAAATTGTAGTCCACAAAAGAACAGATTCTTTGTGTTTTATTGATGAAACTTCTAGTGCAAACAATGCATGGAGAAAAAAGAAAATTCTCCTTTCTCAACCACAAAAATAGGAATACATTATTCTGGGAGAGGATTTCAAGAAAATGACACTAAAAACTTACCCAATTATGAATTTTATTCAGATGATGTGTGACAAGTTTTACTTGATTGATATTTTCTACCGATTGAACATACTCTTATCTTACCCTGTCTGTCAGGTAATAAATATTGAGATACTTACGAGTATGATTAAAATAGTTGATGGAAGGTTATTTTTCAAGTCTTTCTACTGCTTCTTGAAAATGCATTGTGCCTATGAAATCAGATGGTGCATTTGAAAAGGGAAAATTACTTCCATTTTTTAAATCTAGCATTGATGAAGGAGGGCGGACTGAAGAGGGATTTCATTTGTTGTTACACGTTCCAAACTTAAGGGATATTATAAAAACAAGTGATGACTCTTTTTCTGTACATTGATAATCTGTGCGGTTTAGTACCTAAATAAAAAAAACCCAAACTTTTTGTGCTACAGAGTGTTTGACGTATAGGACTTTAATGTCACTATTTTATACTTGCAAAAGCCCTAAATTAGAATTTAAAATACTTTCCTATTGTATTTTCTTCATTTTCTTTAATTACTAGAAATCATTGGTAAATCCAAAAATGTCTTTCACCCAAAATACTAAATAATGTTCCTAATTCTGTTCCTGTTCTTCCCAATTTTGTATCACTTAAGTAATATTTTTTTAAGTAGATTATTATTTTCACTGGGAGGAAGCGTAACACTTTTACTAAAGCCATCCTTTATTTTGAACTTGAAGCTGTGTTACCGGTAAGGACTAACAACCATATTAGTCAGCATGTACCAAGGGAAATTAATTAACTAGTGAAAAGTCAGTATGAATAAGTCTTGTTACAGAACCCGTCCTCAGAGTCTGAAGTTCTGTTTCGCAAGGTATTTTCATTATTTTATCCAGTATGTTAAAAAATTAATTTCCTACAATATTAATGTTTTGATGCTTTGAATTCACTGAAGTGCATAAGCTACTGTATGTTTCAGTGTAGAAAAATTCAGAAACAAACCTCTTCACATCCATAGCCTTTTGTGTTCACACCGAGTAATTTAGCAGCTAAACTCGAAGTCAAGCAATAGAGTGCTTTAGAATCCATTGCTAATATAGGATTATAAGATGTGAACTCCTATAGCTTGTGAATTTCTCACAGTTTGAAATCTTTATTGCTATGACAAGAGCTAAGAGTGATTGCCTGCCTTAGAACTCTAGCTTCTGAGAGTTCACGAGTGTAAAATGAATAACCTTCAAATGTATTTGATGATGTAGCTGCTGCACACAAATTTGTATTGAGATCAAATGTCATGTAGTTTCTATATCATAGTTAAGCGAGCTTTCAAAATGCTCTGCAAAATAGAAACTGTGAAGATGAAATGGTCTTCATATTCTTACACATTTGGGGGGTTTTGCTTGCTTTTTAATGTTCTACATTGCTTTTTGTTGTGTGGGAGAAATACAACACGGTATGTTGGTTGTTAAACCATACAAAGAAATACTGAGAATCATGAGTTCATGACAGGTATTCTTGGGTTATCCACATAGTTTTTAGGTATGAGTATTCTGGTTTGGATATGCTAGACATACCTAAAAGCATCTTTAAAATTATGATCAAGTAGGAAGCTCAGAGAACTATGCAATTCAGAATCTAAATTGTGTGACAGTAATTTCGTTTTCAATTTCTGCTGTTGTTGATAGTATTTGCTAATCGAGTTGCAGTAGAAATAGAAATGTTTTGTTTTCTCATAAAATAAGTTTGTGGTTGCCAACAGACTGTATTCTAGCACTACCACTTCTGATTTGGTAACAACTAGGCATTTCAAAAAGAAATATAATATACACCTGAAGCATGTTTTTGTACCCACTTTATATGTCTTTTAACTGGCTTAACTACATTATGATGAACAGTCACATGGCATGTTAAAATTGCATGCCGAAAACAGCTTGCTCATTTTAATAAATCTTACTTTTTAGAGGGACACTATATACACATCCTTATCACCATCTCATCAGCACACTGCCTTTTAATCACAAAAACCTCTTTTCCAAAACGAATGTGTTAAACTTTAAAAGTTAATGAGTATACGCAACGTTGCAATTTTACATTTTATCTGTATAATCTGAAAATACACCTATGAAAACTTTCAAAAATTAGGTAAGATTTGGAACTAAATCTTTCAACTGCAATATTAGACCTAAACAGTTAAATATCCCATCACAGTATGGAGATAGTCATCTGTTCAAGCATATGGAATCTTTTGGCTACTGGACTAAGTAGTTAATATAATGCCCAGTGTCCAGACATGGACACAACTGTTATGGAAGCAGAAGGGAAAGAGGCTCACGTATTGAGCCCATTTGGACACTGATAAGTAAAGATTAGAAGAGTGACTTTAAATAATGCAGGACAAAGTAGTTCTCTGCTTTAAGCAAGTAATTCTGTTAGAAAATGGAAGGTAGTGTTGTTTTTTCTGAAGCAATACTGTTTTTTCACAAAATAGAAGTACAAGTTCTTGAAAAGAAAAAATGCCCTGCGAATCTAGTATTAAATGTGGGTTTTATCTGTTGTCTGTTTTATTTCAGAACAAACAATAATTTTGTGTAAGAAAGTATTTTATATTTGTATTATTGCGTATGTATTTCTCATCTTAAATTACTTTCAATAACTGAATATTAATTTCTGTGTTTGCTTAGAAACATTTTTATATGAACTTTTGGTGTTGTTAAAAACCCTTGAAATTTCAGAATCTAATTTTACATCTTTTTGTTTAAAGCTGCTCTATTAATTACAATATAATCATAATAAAAAGGAATACTGCATCTTTAATGATGTTTTTGTGCCTGTGTAGTTAAGCTTTAATGCTAGGGGAAAAAAAAAAGATTAAATTAGCCTTGTAACCTCTTTCTCTTCCAGACTGATGATGGAAAATAAAAGCTCTTAGCCACAGAATGTAACACTTAGAATTAATATTTAATTAGACCAGCAAATTGTACACTGTGGCTGAAAGCTTCCAAAGAGTTGTTAGTGCCACAATTGACCTACAAGTTTAATAATAACTCACTTCTAGGAGCAAGTGCCAGTTCAGCATAGTGGAGCCACTGTAAGAAAGTCCTGTGAGATTAAAATCAGCAAACCAAATGGCAGGCGAGGATTCCTGGGATGGAGCCTTCTGGAAAGCTGGGAGCTGGAGTAGCTTTTCAGCCAGGATTCAGATGAGAACAGTGGGCAAAAAAAGCTGATCCCTCCTGTTCTGGGAGCTTCTGGTTGTAGGCCAAAATCCTATAACAGATTTTTTCTAAATGTTCTTACTGCAGCTATTAATTTATATCACAAATCAAGTAATGAATGACTTATCTTCATCTTTTAATTAAGTTTTCATACAAACGTTATCGCTGAATTCACTGGTCATGAATTTTACTTATGGAAGATCGGCACTTTTTTGGTATGATGTGTTATTTAGTATGTTTGTGCTGCAGAATGTTTCATTTTATCCTATCTTACTCCTTCAGAAAAGGGTTCTTCTTGTAGTATGATATGATCGGCAATTTATAATACTTTAATGAAATATTAAATTAAATACAAAATTTGTGTACATTGTAAAATAGAATATTTTGATGGTTAAATAGCTTAATCTTGCCTTTCATTTTATGAACAATTAAAACATAAAGCCAGTAACTCTACCATTAGATATCCATCTAAGCCTTAATTCTGTGGCAAATTATTCTAGTGAAATAGGGCACCATAAGTTCAAAAATGTGCAAACACACAGCAACAGACTGAGGAAGGAACATTCTGCATTATTTATTGGCTAGATCCTAAATAATTAAAGAAATGCCTACTCATTAGTTAAAAATTAAAGCCGGTGAGAACCTTGCCAGCAGAGGGAGCAGTCATGTCTTTCCTTAGGTTCCCATCGTTTCCAGCCTACCCATCATTTCCACTCTACCTCTTCTTATTGCCCAGCCAGTTTCCCATCTGGACCTAGCTTTGCCAGCCTGCTCCTGATGACAGCCTGTAATTTTATACTGAATAAGGGATTAGTTTTTTTCATGATTTTATATTTCAGAGTCTTGCCACTTGTTTATCTGCATCAGTTAGATGATCCTTTTGATGTTTGTGTACTATTACTCAATAACAGTGGAGGATCTTTTTGGTCACTTGTGAATAAAATGCAATTCACTGTTTAAAGAATTAAGGTTGCAGCAGTAGTTAGCCTCTCTGAATTGGTAAGCAAACTGCAATGACTTCCTAAACCTTTTTCTTCTAATCAACAATTCCCAGTGGAGTCATAGGATTTTAGTTAAGCCAGTTGGTCTCAAATACATTAATTTCAGCAGTTTTGTTATGGCTCTTTTGTAATACGACTGTCATTCTTTCAGCCTACTTTTCATCTGTATTTTATACTACACTATTACCAAGTTGTAGCATTGAATATTTTACATGTTTAATTTTGTAAACAAATCTGTTCAAATGGGCATTTCATTTTTTGCTATAATTAGAGACAAATAATAATGTACAGTTTTCCATATAGATGCTTTTCTAACAATGAGACAATCTCATTAATAAGGACCAGTTAGTGTTCAGGGGAGATGCTGGGCTCATCTCAGCCCAGATCTTGTACTGATTTCTTCCCAGCTCTTTACCCTTCACCGAAGAAGGGCTTGGTCAGGCTTATTTCATCTACCCACTGCAACAGGACTCATGCAAGAGCCCTACACTCCAGAACCATTCATAGTCACATGCAGCCTCTGCTTTCAGCTACTGACTGCTAAGGAAGTCGTTAGAAGAGAAAAGGACTGAACAGGGATTCAGCTCAAAAAGTGTCACCCTTTAATACCCTGTACATCTGTCACCTCTTTCAGACAGATAATAACAGGATTTTCAGCACCCAGCTTTCTGGGCTTTGACTCCCACATCATCTTTCTAATACCACCAAATATTTTCCTGGTACCCCAAAGCCATAGATGCAGCCTTCTAAAGTAAACCTTGAATAGAGGGAGGTTGAGACGGCTTCAACGAAAGGGTGAGTTCAGTTCCCAGCTCACTGTTGACTGGATTGTGACCTTGGGCAACTCACATGACATCTTTGTGCTTTTTACATGACTTGTAAATGAGGAATGCAGCACTTGCCTGTCCTTTGTAAAGCACTTGCAGATCAACGGATGGAAAGTTTGATTTAAACTACATAGTCTTTGTTCTCACTTTCATTTTTGTAGGCCTCAGCAGCAACTGACTTGCTTGTTTTCTCTCTATTGAGTCACCACTCATTTCACTGTTGGCCTTCAATGGCAAAAGAGACACACGTTTTGTTTTATTTTATAGGGTGCCAAGGTTGGCTGGCATTAGGTTCTTTTATAGCTAGAGTAATAGACACGTCCAGGCTGTCCATCTTCACTGAAGATCCAAAAATATGTTGGTTTTAGTGTGTGATATTTAGTTTTATTTCCCAGATGATTACTTTTCCTGAAAATTTATCCAGAATTTTTAATTGGATCCACCTTCATCTGATATATTTGATAATAACATTGCAGAGTTCCCATAGCAGTGACAGTGTGTTAGGTTTAAGCAAAGAAGCAAAAATACTAGTTCTGACTAGTTTCACAGTTGAAACACTCTTGAGTTTATATAGGCTATCAGGACAAACATAATTAAAAGCAACTTTAAGAGAACAACTAAAATTTGGAATTAATGTATCATGTAACATATTGGCCAGCAGATGCTTTGTTACTCCCTTCCCATTTTTACGAGTATGTTGCATCTAATTACCTGCTCATGTCTTCGCTACATGTCCTTTCTGTGCTTCTGTAACTTGTATAAAATTATTCAAAGATAGTGCTTGAAATTAACTACTGTAATACAGAGTACATGTAAACAAATCAACCGAAGCCAGTGCTTCTGTGATTTCAGCCATGTGAACGGATATTTATACTTAAGTTCTGTTATAGTCAGTGAGGTTCTTCAGAGTTAAAAGACGACGTGTAATCACTCAGAATCCCTAAATGTGGATTTCTCATCACTGAAGGCATTGTAGTTGGTAGAAAGTCCTTGAAGTATATTTTTAGGATATCTGTCTTCCAGCAAAAACATCACACCTGTATTTGGGTTTCTTGTGATATTGATACAAATTTCTACATACCAAAATTTGTTAATGTACCGTTACTCGTCTTATATTCCAGTGGTCTAAATGTGCGTTCATTTGAGAGTTAAAATCCACAGTTTAGTTAGTAGATTTGCTGTGTGCAGGCATTGACAACAGTGCTAATCAACTTGGAGTTAGAATAAGTGTAGAATTTTATTCTTTGCAGTCTTTGTTTATTACTGATATAACATTTTATGGCAGAGCACTTATTAATCTTTTATTTTTGGGATTTGTGAATAATGAAAAAGGGCGCAAACTGTATCTCTCTATAAAACTAGGACAAAGGCCTAATACCTAACTGCTTTTACCAAAATAAAATGTATGGATAATTCTGTGATTTTCTGAACAGTGATTATTAACAAATGCTGATAAATATTTAAGACAGGTTTCTTAATCTTAATAATTAATCTTTTCCATTTAAAATCCTTTGGAGATTAAGTAGGAATGATGAGTGGTAAATATTTGTATATTATGAAGTCGTTGCCACATCATTTTGTGATAATCTCTCAGAAAATATCAAAAATTATCGTGTCTGTTAAATACCCAGCCAGTGTTTCATTATAGTCCAGCGTGGCTGCCCAAGTTATAGTGCTAAGCTTACTTCAGCTTTCTGACAGATTGTAACAGAAACAAAAGAAGGCACGGCCACTTTTTGAGTCTTTTTTGAAAATTCACGAACCAAAATTTGCTTTAAGTTCATAAGGTTCATATTACTCTGCATGAACTTGCTGCTGTTTATTATTGAAACCTTCTTTCAAATGAAGTGTCGGGATTACTGGACTCACCTGTCGGTAACAACACAAATTGTTGCCTAAAGCTACAGTTCTACCTAGACTTAGGTGGGAGTATCTGAATTCATCTTTAAATTCTGTGCTGGCATACAGAATGTATGTAACTCACTGTTTAAACTGGATGGTGTCCCAGTGCTAGCAGTTGTCTCTAAGTAGCTTTTTAGGTAATGAAACTAATTTTAGGATTCAAGGTATTAGGGCTTAATTAAATGGTTTAAAATAAAATCAGTGATGGTGTTAGATTACCAGAATGTAAAGGTACAGAGGTCAAATATAGCCCTCTACCAAAATATAGGCCTAATGTCTCTTTGAAAAGAGATGTAGTCTTAAAATATCTTCTTTTCCATTCAATATATAAATTAGTATGAAAAGTATGTTAGTGTATCGATCAGAATACAAGGGCAAATATACGAAGCCCATGTGATTCAAGAGCTTAATGTATATATACCGGTGTTAGTTGGATCTCATTGTCGATCTTTAACAGGAGTCTCTTTTTTTCCTCTTAAATTTTGAGATTGTACGTACTATGTAGAAGGGTTGAAGCCATTCTAAGAAAAAGTTCCATTTGTTGACTTTTCTCTACTTAATGCAGTGCAAGGGCTGAGAATGTAAATATTTTTATTATGTAAATTTTGTGAGGTTTTTAGTTTCTTAAGAAACTGACAAAATAAAAATGGGAGGACATATCTCTGGGTATTAGAAAAATTTTGACAGAAGATCAGAGGAGAACTAGACATTACAGCAGAGTAGAAAAGACGGATTTTTTCCCTAATATGGAATCCATATAAACCAAGATTGATTTGACTAACAGTAGTAATGATAAAATTGTGATACATTAAGAGCTCACTCCAGTAGAAACGCACAGTATTAATTTCAGTATATAAATTTGAGCACACAGGCTATACATGTATTTGTGTTGGTACATACTTTATACTCAGACACAGAAGATGATACATTTTGAAATGCTTTATTTGTAGAGAAGTATTTTTAAACACACACAAATAATTACTCAAAACTATGTAGATTCTGCAAATAGAATAGTAGGACAAAGCCATCTTTTTCCATAATTGCCCTTCCCAAAAGGTGGTTAAACACATAAGTATAGTTCCCATTTACACATCCAACTAGCTACATGGATTTTCTTGAGACGCAGTTTTGAAATTTGAGCCCAAATATTGCAAGTTTACGCATAAAAGAAAACGTCTGTCTAAAACAGCGAGCACAAAGTAAGATATAGAATGGATGCCCAGCCCAGCCTGCACAACGGGGTTGCTACCATGTTGTTAGAATAATTACATTTTGGCTGAACTAACTAATTTAGAAAAACTGCAGTACATCTAGCAAGACTGAAAACTTTCCAGGACTGGGTTGGAGTTTTTCTAATTTTTAGTGTAATTTAAAACAATACCTCTTCTAGCTGCCAACAAACTCTTTCCCTGAATCTCCCCATTCCTGGCTTCCCTCCTAACCATGTCCTGGCTCACCTCCAGAGCTGCCAAGTTTATGCCAGAAGCAGGAGGTAGATTTGTATGGGGCTGGAGGAAGATCTGGAGCTCTGTTAAATTTTCAAGCCCAGATGGGGCAACATGATTTGTGTGTTTATGTCAGTATGCCATACATCACAACTATCTGTGTGCTGACGTCAGCTTTGATCGGATGTTAATGTGCTGAACACTGCAAACTAGAAAATACATGATAGATACAGATCTATGGCAACAATGCCACATAAGCAAATGTCTGTTTGGTGTGGCGATTCACTGTGTAAAATATTTCCCAGGATACACTGCATTAAGCCAGGAAAATATTTTGACACACTTTAAAAACAAATACAAAATCCGCATGGACAAACAGACTCCAGTGTAAGAAAGCAAACCTGTTCAGAAGAAGAGCTGAAACCAACATATTGAAGTATGTATCATTAGGCAAATATTGAATTGCTTATCCCTCACTTTAATCTTTTCAGAATTAAGACCAAGTAGGAAAGATGCTATTCTTAGGATTTGCAGGGCTGTTAATGATGAGGATACCTTGCTGATGGTTGAGCATCTTTCTATCCACAATTTTTGTAGCCCATTGTTGTCAAAACCAGCAAGCAAAAATGTTAATGGACAGCAAACATTTTTTCAAATGATATTTTTTCTGTACCAACAGTGTAGGTTAGCTTCCAGAAATCATCAGTATTTATTCATTTATGTAACAAATTTGTGTTTCTTGCTTATACCAATAACACCCAGCAGCCTGCTGAAGAACTGGCAAAATGTGGTAATTTCTGGTCTGTGGATTTACAGAGGTCACTGGCTACTTCAGATTTATATTTATACCATTTTTATGTCATTGCTCCTGTAGAATAATGTGATCAAAAGTTTCCATTAAAATATAGAATACTGTCTGTCTCTTCCTAGAGAGGAAATAATTTGCAAGTCAGTATTTCAGGGGTGGATATAGTAACAAAGTTTAGGGATTGATGTGTAGGCAGTGTTCTTTTACCTCAGATCACTTGTTATTCCTCGGAAAGGAAATTCTGTAGTATAACTCTTTTATCATTATCCATCATTAGACTTCGTAGGTAAAATTGAAGTTCCCTGATTCCATGGGGATAGATCATTTTGGCCTGTGCACAAGTAGCGGCTTTGAAAGGAGACCAGCCCCCAGGATTTAATGCCATCTGGCCCAGAAGGTGGGGAAGGGAGGGGGTGTAAAGGTACCATGGATCGGCGGATTTAGGCTCTGTAACCTGAGCAGATTGGGCTGCGCAGCACAGGCCACAGGTTACTTTATATAGCGGTCAAGAAACAGAATTCAGATTATTCTTTGATGGGAGTAGGAAATGATTACCTTTCACATCTGCTTCATAGGCTTCTCCGTGGCTAGGAAATAGGCTGTTAGTGAATGTGGGTTCATGGAAGCAATTAGTGTGTTGATCATCATTTTAATAAACCTGTATGTCAGTACAATGCGTAGACTTTTCCCACGTATCTAGGAATATTTCCCTTCTCTCGCACTGTTAATTTATAAATCGTTATTATCAGATAGTTTACTAGTATTTGACCTTTCATAATAAGCATCAGTCACATCGTTTATGAAAGAAGTACAGAATGTACAAAATGTTTTAAAATTAACAAGAAGTATGAAACTGTTAACTTGGAGCGGCGGAGCCATTTCTTGGTATTTGGGATGGATATTCTGACGTAATTGGTCTTGATACCCCTGAAGGTATGATGGGTATAGCACCTACAGCCATCAAGAACAAGAGTATACCAGCTGTCCAGGCAGCTTTAAGATAATTACTTCTTATCTTAAAGAAATATTTTGCACAGCTTTGTCTCTGGGTTTTTGCTCATTAAATGGTGACATCATCAAAGCATTTAAGAACATTCTATCCTGAGTGACCTCTGAAAATCTCGGTTGTGACCTTTGAATGTTGCTTTCTGCTATATAAGATTAACTAAAGAAAACAATGCTGAAAACAGCTTATTTAAGGCACACAGCAGCACGTTGTTGCACAAGACGTAAGACATCACTTATAGATCACAAATACACTGAGAAGTGGTAATGCAACGTGAAGATTTAGATTCATATGTTGTGTAGGAAGGAACTTTCAGAAAGAAAAATGCTGGAGAAAACGCCATGGTTTCCCATGGTGTTTGATGACCTAAATGAATAATGGTGTGGGATGTGCTTGCTCAAAATATTAGCTATGCCTAAGTGTATTAAAACCCAAGGTTTTCAAACACAAACGAAAGCTGGACACCTGACTCGTAGTAGAAGTCAATGAGAGGTGCTTAACTGCCACAGAGCTTGTAAATATTGCTGGGGTGAGCAAATGCTTATGTTATGAAGATTTAGGAAAATACTTATTTAGTTGCCCCTGTTATGGTTTCTGCTTATCAAATGTATGTTTTCTTTAGACAGAAATTTTAAGTCTTTTTTGTCAGAAAAAAGCCCTCTATTGCAATTTCTAAGTATTGATGACCTATTTTTTCCCCAGTTTGTCATTGAGAAGACCAGGGCTTACTCTGTGAACGTTAATTACCTTTTTTATCACATAGGATGTGTATTTTGTTTCCATGTCTTACAGAATAAAGCAATTATGGAACGTGTAACAAACTTGTCAGATACGGTAGTTGGTCTTGAATCATTTATCGGCTCTGAGAGAGAAACCAATCCATTATACAAGGATTACCATGGTAAGTTCCATCTTTAGCAATGCAAAAAGTCTGCCCGAAGTGTTTCTAGGGCACTTAGCGGCTTACCCTCCAATTGGGTATCTGCTATAAAGTAACATTTGGTTTCGGTTTAAAATATACCTCTTAAATGTTTTTCTCCTTGCTAGCCAGTCTTGAGTTAGGAAAATTTTCAGTAAAGTGCATTAAGGCTGCAAAGGAAACATGGCAACTCCTTGCATGTTGTCAAGCCGTATTACGGAGGCATGGCTCAGTCAGATGTACATCTCAACAGGCAGGCTTTGGGGAATTCACATGCAGAGGAGGCTTGGCAATCATCTGACTGGCGAGCTGAACTTGTCATGAAATCAATACTTTTGATCTGCCAAGTTGTAAATAGAGAACACGGAAAAACATATATTAAGGTGAATAAACTGCTGAATGATGTGCTATATAAACTTTATCTGAAAATAACGTTCTCTTTTTCAGCTTTAAGTTACGGCACTTACGCATTTAAAGAAATGAATGTGGGTATGTGTGGCATGTAAAATATGAAACTAATTTTGGTGACACATCATGCAGCCTTTCAAGTGATTTATCTTCAGAATGTGTAATGGTGTTTAATCTTGCATTTTGTTTCCCAATGATTTTGTTAGGTGTTGCAGCAGAACTATTTAAGTTTTTAAAGATTAGATTCCAAGTTATGCATAGCCAAAGCAGTGAATAACAAACAGTTTTAGCTTATCCAGAGCGGTGCTCTGAGTGTGCATAAATTACAGCTATTATTATTGTGATACTACTGTAGTTCCATGGAAACCTTTAGTTGAAAGTAAACTGCTTATCCAAAACCTGCTGTAAACATGCAAGAACGTGGCAGTGTTTTCCACAGCAGAATATATAGAAAAAGAAGCAAAGATGGTGTTGAGACACCACTGTGTGTATGCAGGCTGTAATTAATAAATCAGAGAAAAATCTTTTTGACTATGAAAACAGTGCACATTTCATTATTTGAAAAAAGGTGAATGGAAAAGAGACGGCGAACAAAAGCTGGAATAATTTGCCTAATTATTTTTCCAACTGTATAATCGTGATGTGGCATTTGTTTATGCTAACATAATTCTGTCAATTTGATAGTCCTTTTCCCAGTACTGAAGAGATCCTTTAAGACAATGTGTGTTTTAGCAGTTACTTCCTGGTTTCCTGTAAAAATGTATGCTAAATCATTTTTGGTACTACTTAATAAAAATTTTATGTCAATAAACATAGCTTTTGAGGTTTAGGCAACCTTAATCTAACATTCTAAAAACAAGTATTTTTAACGGTTTGGACTTTGTGGATTCTTTTTGCTAAAGAATATATTTTAAGATGATTAGTTTCCTGCAGATGATAGAAGATTTTGGCATTACTCAGGAGAAGTTTGATTAATTTATCGCGTTATTTAATGAATCCTGCATTAATAATTTTATTAAGCTGCCTGCAAATTTAAATGGTTGAAAAGTCAATACAGTAACAGAAGAGTTACATAGATGGTCCTTAAATAAAATCTTTGAATACTGTACATAAGCAATGCTGTGTTAAACCTGCTGTTCCTATATATGATAATTATATTTTGAACTCAAAAGCAAACCAAATAATTCTTAATATGTCACCAGACTGGAGGCAGGGATAGAAGGTTTCAAAGCATAAAAATATTTTTCTAGTATTATTGAGAAGTTTTGTAATTAGCACCCATAAAAATTAGCTTTTTCAAGTATTTCAATTTTAGGAAACTTGCTTCCTTTGTTCTTCCTTTTAAAAAAGATCAGTAACACCCTGAAAAAATACTTGCCTTATTTTAAAGTGGGGGTTTAGTGTTTGGGGTTGTCTCACGGCTGCCGTTTTCAAGAAAGATGTCTTTTCTAAATGTTCAGTATTTCCATTTAGATGCTGGCTTTATGAGTAGCAAATATAGGCCAGTAATTGAGAAGCCCTGTAGAATTTTCTTGGTTTTCAGATGTAGAAAATCACCCTTAGGTTGTTCAGAAACTATATTAGGCAGCACAAAAACCATCCAGCGTCCTTGTCAGAAAAAATCAGCCTGAGCCGCAGCTGACAGAATGCAGAGCTTGCAGTGCACCTAGTACTGTTAAAACCATCTGAACAGCTCTAGCAGCCTCCTGCACGGAGAAAACGCGTTTCTCTTAGGATGGCATAGGGGTTAAAATTTATCGAAAAGCGTGCTCTAAATGGGTATTTTCTGGGAACTTTTTAAAAGTCTTTTTCAGGGCGCAGACCGAAGTACTCCTCATTAGAGCTTCAGTGGTTATCAGTAACCCATAAGCCTTGTTTTGCTGGCTGCTTACTGGTGCATTTAATAAAATAAAGATCACTCAGTGGTGCCGTGGGCAGCATGCAAGGTGATAGCCATATTTGCTTACTGTAAATACAAGAGAAAATCACACACAAACCGGCTGTGGTTTTGACAAGTATTAAGATCCCTCTTTACATCTGTACTTCTGTACCAAAGTGCAATTAGTTTTCCTCGCACAAGGATTTCTGTTTATCTTATTCTGCTTGATTACTTGAGTATAATCGCGCCGTTTGCTTCATTGCTCCTGGTAGTAAGCTCCAGTTTAAAAAGGGGAGGATGAGTGTGTGTAAATATACAGAATTCTGCTGTAAGACTCTAATTTATGCATCCGGATGACAGCGCTTTCTTAATTTTTTTCTCTCCTTTACTGTTTCTTTCCACAAGGTTTGGTTCATGTTCATCAGATTCCTCGGCTTAATAGCTTGATCTGTGATGTGTCAGACACGAAGGACCTTGCTTTTAGATTAAAAAGGAAGCTGTTCACCATTGAGGTAAGAGAAACAGTTTTGTTTCACTATTTAGAACCCAAAAGGTGGAGCTAATCCCATCTCTTATGTTTCGTTTTGTGAAATGCATAAAATATGCATCAGATGCTGTAAATTCGTTTCAGTCTGGGTTTGCTGTTCAGAACCGTTTTATAAAATATTGTAGTATGCCTTCTAATGAAAAATGTCTCATTTGCTGCACTAAATTGGTCCGTTATAAATAGTTTATTTTGGTTTAAAATGTACATAGAAAGTAGGCCACAACCTTCAATAACAAAGCGTGACATGTTTCTAAGGATGTCAGGAGCATATTTAATTAAATGTTAATGACTTGCTCTTACTTGTGTTAGTGGGTGGGAAAGTAGCTACATGTTATTACCCCAGAAGAGGGATTTTAATGTATAATGCTGCCTAAAATTGTGTGTGGTATGAGGGATAAGTGTCCTTATCAGTATTCAGAAACCATTTTCTTTGCATTACTGAAATCACCTTTCGCTCTTTTATGTCATTTTAAACACAGTATCATTTACACTAATGTCCTTAAGTAAATTTCCTACTAAATTTAAACTTTTTTCTGTGACCTTTATGCAGACAGTCCTAATAGAAGACAGTAATACAAAAGATGTATTTCATTTTAATCTTGCTAAAGAGCAAATGAACATAGCACTATTAAGCAATTAGAGCTGATGTATTTATTAACCAAGTAGTGCTTGGAGATGGGAGATGGCTTTCGGGGTGATGCGATAGTCATCGGTACAGTCTGGGCAAATTTTTTTTAACAAAGACATAAAACAGCCAAGCATCCCTGACAAACCATTTTGTTTAATCTCTTTTCACATGAAAAGCTCTTAAGCAGGCCACTTGTCTTAACTGCTTGAAACCATAAAAAGAGAGAATTGCCACCAATAAATTAGCATATTTTTTACTCCATCACCAAATGATGGTCAATGTGGCTTGGCACTGCTTTGGTGTTTGGGACTTCACCCTTAAGTGACCACTTTGGCCCTTATTTGACCCTCTGCCCTTTTTAGCTGGCCACTTGATAAGGTAACTTAAGGGTTCTCCCTCTTCACTGCCCCCTCCCCTTCACAATTGCAAGTAGCCCTAACCTATAAATCATTGAAAGGGCCCTATCAAGTGACAAATTAAGGTGCCCTCCTCCTAATTAATGGTCATCAATGTCTTTAATTATCTAATCCTATTGAGAGTAGTTAATAGTTAATCAGGCAGCCAGTTCTTCACGCAGGTCATCTCTGCATGAGTGCTAGAAGTTTCTCAACTAGAAGTATCCTCTTCAGAAGCCACTTAAAGGCAAATACGTGCAGGAGGGCTTTTTTTCCCAAAGCCATGCCTTTTTAATGTTTCTCACTTTCCAGAGAATGCAGTTAGTGAAACCAGGCATTGGGAGGTATTAAACCATTTTAACAACTGCTTTGGACAGTATGGTAGAAACAAAAACCTTAATAGTCTGTGTTTGGTTTTAAAATACAAATGTTCTTACCCTTTTCAGAAGTGCAGAGAAGCATACACCCTCATTTCACAGAATACTATTTATTATAGCTATGAATTAGTATATTGGGGTTTTTTCCTCACTATGAATCCTGGCTCAGAATATAATTTTTTCTGTCAGCCATGTTTGGGATTCTAATTTAAAATGTAATTTGGAAGGGGGAAGAAAAAAACCACCTCTTCAGGAGGCTCTGTAAAAAGAATTGAATTAGCAATGGGTAGAAGCGTTGGAAATGGGTGTAGTGGAACTCTTGAAACAACCTGTTGCCCTAGACATGCATAGATGACCCAGATGTATAATTTCTCCCTTCATTGCTCAGCTGCAGCCCCTTTTGAATAACTTCAGGTTTTGTTAGAGATATGCTTTCTGTAAGCTGAACTGACACAAACTAGCCCTTTTTGAACATGTTAGATCACTGTCCTACTGTGATCTTCCCGTACACATTTCACTAATCTATAATACATATGTTTTTCTTCCTTATACTATTAGGGGAGGCAGACTACAGTTAGGCTGACTAGAGCAATGAGGTCAATAAGAAAATGGGAGCAAGGGAAAATTGAATTAAGAAGGGATGTGAATAGAGTCTTCTAAAACAGTTTTCTGCAGTTAGAATGTGATGAGTCAGCAGTCAGGTTTGGTTCTGGTGGTATAAACATAAAGCAGCACAACAGTGTGCATGCATTCCAAGCAACAGTATGCTTTATGCAAAGTACAACTGAGTTTATGACTTCTTTAGTATGTAGCTTAAATGTGAAATGAAAATATATTTTGAGTACGTTTCAGTTATATACACAATTTAAGAATAAAAATATTTACCTCTGTTTGAAATGCCACTTTAAAATCAAATTACATTATGAAAGTTAGAAATACACAACCAATGATTTCTGGCAAAATTTCTCCAAAAATGGTTTTCATCAGTAGACCATTCTGTTATTTATTTTTTTTTACAGTTTAAAATAGGGGCATGGGACATGGGTTTTCTCATCTCTGGGTTGCTCACCACTTAAATAACTCTTTATGGTTTGGCCCTGATCAGTAAAAACCTTAAATGTCAAATCCGTTTTATTAGATTGCAGTTTTGTGGGAGGGACTTTGCCTCTTTATAGTCTGCAGAATTATTTAACTGTTTCAGTTTTTCTTCTGTCTTCTTTGTCAAAATAAGATTGACTGAAATGTATTCTAAAGGGATCTTCTTTGAAGTTCAGGATGAAAATTTTTTTAATGAATATTTATGAGTGTTCATTTTCCATTTGTAAATTGTGAGATAGACCCTTTCCAGGAAAACTTACATGTTTGTGTTAAAAGGTGCAGTAGCTAGATCAAGCGTTCCCAAAGCTTCACACATTACTTACTAGCAATACACTATTACATGCAATATTATCAGAGATCTATCTTATGTGCATACCACTTTAAAGGACACAATTTTGAAGTTAGCCTGTCTAATCCTATTTCTTCCCACTTTGGAATCTTAATTAGAAGGAGATAAAAACCATCATTTGACTAAATTATTGTCTTGAATCTGTAGCAAAAGGTATAATCCGCAATTGGGCCAATTAGTGTACCCCATAGTTAGCTATACTGAGGCAGGAAACTTGATTAGATCTGACACCAGCCTAGTTCCCACTGTTGTTTTGCCAGGTATGATGGTCAGACTTCAAAGGGCTTGAGGCATCAGCAGGGCAAGGTTTGGAGGCCAGCTTAGGTCCGGTCGTTAATCTCTCTGCTAAAACCACAGCAGCCCTCGCACAAAACAAGCTTACACGACACAATCATGCGGTATTAAAGTTTGGGTTGAGTCATGCCAATTTGCCTTTGATTTTCTGATGATTGACTAAAAGATGGCTACATGACTAGACACATACTGAAAGTTTACTGATTAGGTAAGTTCCCCAAATATTTGAAATATTTTTTGATTTCTCAGTTAAATGATATGACAACCCGTTCATCTTAATGAAAGTTCTCAGCAGAATTGTTCTTGAAGCACTCTTTGCTTTGTTTGTAGCTCTGAATGTTACTTTTATCAACTTTCGCTACATTCTGTAGGAACATTACCTTCATGGTTTTATTTGATAGAATTTTATCTTTCTCGTTCCAAAGCCTCCTGTATCAAAACTAAAGGAATCTGTGCCTAAATTTGATTTTTTCCCGCTCCTCACATTGGAACAACTAAGGAAACGTTGTTTGTCTTTGTTATTTAGGTACATTTACAATTACTCACAAAAAGGGAATTTCCTCTTAATTATTTTCCACCTCACCGTTGAGCAAAGCGCCATTCCACGGCTGTGATTACATAAGTGTTCCTTTCTTTTGCAGTCTGATTTGTTGAAATATTGCAGTAACAGTGACATGTTTCCATTCTGAGAAAAGCCTAAGGCTGCTTTAGTATTATTCCAAATGATTGAAATTGCCATCTTGCTGACTTTCCCTTGGGCAGCTTAAGGCCTGTTTACTTTTGTATTTGTTTCACATGTTCCCTCTGAGTTTGGCTGGCAGGACATCATTACCTGGTTTGACAAGACAGTTGGAGAAGATTCATATTTGATTAACTCCCTTTGTTACTGTCTGGTCAACGTAAACCTCTGACATTATGTATTTAAAGTTAAAACTTTTGATAAATTCAGCTAAATGTTTGCAAATAGGAAAGTTTGTGAGGGTTTGATTATTTTTTTTTTCATTCCCTAGTTTTGCTTTACTGCTAATTTTTTAAGTCTTCGGGTAACAGTCAATTGTTAGTAACACAGAGAATAAGCTTTTTCCTACAAGTTGTATAATATAGTTTGTGTAAGAAATAGTTGTGATTTATTTTTTTTTTTTATCAATACACAAACAAGGCCCAGCTCATGTGGTTTTCTTTTTAATAGCTATATAACACCTGTGCAAACTAGGAAAAAAACAGCTCACTTTGAAGCCAAAGTGTCATATACTATATAAAGAATTGCCACACAGCAAAAATAAGTACGTTTCCAGCACTTAATACGAGTTGAGGAGATTATTTTCTGAGAGGTGTTTCCTAACAGGAGGAGAAGCAAGTCAGAATTAAAGGAGTCCTGTGGCAGGAAAGTCGCTGATTTCTCGGTAGCAGACAGATACAATATGGAACTATGAAGCACTCTGCAGTGCATCTTTCCTAGTGGCAATTGCCGACCAAAAAGTTATGTCTTTGGAAGGAAACATAATCGCAAAGAACAGCGATTGAGCCTATATACCATTAAAAATAAATGTGTGATTCCAAAGGCATTAAAATAATGATGTCATTTCTTCATCTATCAATAAAGAACTGTAAGAAAATTAATAATTGCCAAAATAAGCAAGATTTAATTGCTTCATTAATACACAAATATTCATGTGTATGTTACGTGTCCAGCATTGGTATTTGGAAGAAGATTTGAAACTCTCTTAACACGGTGAATTTGGCAATTAAAAACAGGAAATACTTATATTTCTACTTTTTTTCCTTCGTTGATTATTTATACAGGCTATACTGTGGTAAACTTCTTATTTGCAAAGGAGAAGCGCAGTTAGCCACGGCTATAGATTATTTACCAGAACAGGTGGGTAAGACCAAGTCAGAACTGATGTCTGCAGTGCTTCAGTGTGCTATTAGCATAGCACAAGTGTGGTCCTAAGTAACTCAGGAGATAGTAATGTCACTGAGTGCCGAAATTGTGCACCCAGAAACATTTTGTAATTATTCGTGAAAGGCATCAATGAATTAATTCTTGTTCACTGAGATGAAGTTCACACAGTGTAACATCGAATCTAACGCAAGCAACACAATACGTGTTGTATTACTGGGAGCTTAGACAATATACCGTCATATATAGATAAAAGCAACTCTATTTTAAGATCGTGCACTGGTGACGTTACAAGACTTGACCCCACGTTAGGGCCTTACAACCTCAGGATGGAACCGTGGTTTAACCAAGCCAGAGAGTAACACGGTTGTGACTGCCCAGCTGCCCAGTGCCTGGTGCGTGGATGAAACTTTATAGGTATTCCTGGTTCAAAGGGGAGACCGAACTTCTCTGAAGAGTTACAGAAAGTGTATTTCATTGATTTTCTAATGTAATAAAATCTTTGGGGCCTCTTGTCCCAGTGTATTTGAGAACACAAGTTTCCTTGGAGCTTACGTGGAAAACGTCTTTCTCTCTGCATCATACCTGGCAAACTCTAGCACTGGGTGCTCCACTTCAGCTCAGGGACTCCAATGCAGGGAACTTTGCCTGAAAAACTAAACTTTCTGACAGAGGGAGGTAAAACATTGTAATAAAGTTCAGCTGGAATTTATGACAATGCACTGTTGCATTGATTTTTCCTGTCCATTTTCCCTATGATGTTAATAAAGACATTATCTCTGGCTTATTTAAACATAGATCAAAAGATAGTAATTATAACACCATAGCATTTTCTTAATCTAAAATTAATAATAGTACTGCAAAAAGATTCTCCTGCAAAACTAATTCTGTCATAATTCCAAGCTCCGTTCTGCATTATTTCATCTAGTAGCCAGTTCAGGTTCTTTTTACCTGGTATGGTGTTCTTCACTGAATTGTTTTGTCAGATGCTGTCAAGCCAACCTACCATTGTTAAAGAAAATCAAACTAAATCATTTTGGCATGAGCCTTCCAGGAATAAGGCACAGAATATGAAGGGTTTGATGAAATCAAGGATTTGATTTCAATATTGTAAAAGACTGCCTGTCAAAAATGTATTACATTCTTTCAAACAATTTTGAATAAATAAATGTGTTTAAAATTGTGACAGTACAATTCAGATAAAGTTTTGGTAGATATTTTTGAATTATAATAACTTGAGGTAAAACAATACTTGGAGTACTCCTACTTTAAAAGAAAAAACCTTCTGAATGCTAGTGGTACATAGAACTGAAATCAAGTAATAAGTTTTATGCAGTATGTGAAATTTCAGAACATATCTTGTGAACACGTAGAAAAGTTTAACTTGAAAATATCACCTTATTGTCTAATAATGAATAATGTAAATTAAATTATTTCGATATTCTGAAGAAGGTCACAGGAAGGTACCATTAATTTTCAGATTGCATATGAACATGCATAATGTCCTGAAATTTATTTCAGAATTAATTTGGTTTAATAGGTTGTTTGACATTATGCGAGTATAACATGACAGCTCCATTGGATTTTTCAAAACTTTCACTTGCAGTACAGTGCATCTGCAGTTCCTCGTCAGTAAACAGAACTCATATGTATTTTCATTTAAACAAATAATTATGTTCTTTAGAAATATTTATACTATAATTGTGTTGTCACAATGGAAGAACATGCAACAAAGCCATTAATGCAATTAAAGGTCACTTGTACGTACTGTAAGGGACTCACTGCTCACGCACAGCATCTATGCTAAGGGTAGGTGCTGCAGCATGAAATGGATTGGCCTTGTTCAATCTGTATATAAATGGGTCAACTTATCTTGTATTTGCCAGACAAATAAAGTAGTTGGCGTGTTCCCACTTTCTTAGTATTAGAAGACAGGTAGGCTAAAGAGATTTTTCATAAAAATACTGCTTGGCAAAGATTAAAAAATTCTTTATGTACAAAGATTATATTTTTCACTGAAGTAGGTCTGTGCGTACAAGTTAGAAAGACATCGGTGGTGAGTTATTAGATGCAAAGAGAGTTAAGCACCACATTCATAGCAGTTCTCAGCAGGAACTGAGTGCCACCTCCATTAGATGCTCTTTACCACCAAATTTTAATTAAAAAATGGTATTTCATAATTGTATAATGTTCTCACTTTCAAATAGTAGTGAATTCAATCATCCCGTTACACAATAAAAGAGGTCTCTAAATTATTTATATATATCTGCAAAGTCAGGAAAATAAAAATTAAAGCTTTTGAGAAGTTAATGTTTCCTCAACCACAGACCTGTATCATACATGAACCTTATTGAAATGCATTGAAGTAGGAGTTCAGGGCTGTTACTGAAAAGTTGAGAATAGGGTGACATTGCATCTCCACATGGAAGATGGACATCCATCTGGATCTTCTTGTCTCAATACTGTTTGTTATGGTTTTGATTATTGATCTTTCAGTAGAAAGTGATTCAAAGTACTCTGTAAACTAGGAAACTGTGAGATGGCCCCATCAAGAACTTGGAAAGTGTTAAATTGTCATTTTGTAGGAAAACAGAGCAATGTTGCCAAATGTTTGCTATGACTAGTAACGTGCTTAATCAAACAAATACCAAAATGTTTTATTGTAATTTTGAAAAATCAAGATTAAAGGTTAACATTTCCGGTCTAATGAAAATATTAGTGATTTTGGAGGAACATAAATTTGTAAGGAAACCACACAAAAAAACCCCGATGGAATGCACCTATTGTAGATGAAGAAAAAATGTTCTATAACTGTTGTACAGATACTACTTTCTGCATTGGCCAAATTGTGGGTTATTATTTGTGACTGAATTCCAGAGTACATTTTATTTTTATATTCCTGGCCAAGAGGAGTGTGCAAAAAGTAGATTGTCATAAGCAAAATGGCTGAGGACTACAGTGCCTAAGGCATAAATAAATTTAGATTTTGGTCATGCCATCTTTATTGCTGTCTTTCGCATAGTTGTTTTAGTTGCATGGGTTTTATTTTTTATTTTCTTTTTCTTGGTTGTATTGCACATGATTTTCAGAGGATTCTGTTACAATGCATAATGCAATTTAAAAGTTCTTATTGCATGTTAAAGCCCAACAACTTTTGAAATACCAAGTGAGACTGTCTCCAAGAAGAAAAATATTATTTATTGCATTTAAAGGGGTATTTCTGGCCAACTTAACATTAACGTAATATTAACTCCCTTCAGAATAATAGCTGGAATTTGAATCGCATTTCCAAGTAACAGTTCAGCTCCCTCTTTCCTCATTCTTTCCTTCTGAAGAAAGTGAGCAGAATTGTATAGTGTACAATAGCTGAAGCTTTGTATTGATCTCCATAAATACATACATAAATAAAGCGGATTTGGGTGCCAACTAATACCAGCCATAGACTGCTTGACTTTCAGAAAACAGCTGGTAGTGCTCACTGAAAATAATTCACTCTAAATGCCTCATTTCAGGTATTTAGGGGTTGAGAAACCTAGGGGGTTTGGCGTATGAAAACACTCTCTGTGGGCTCTTCATCTTGTTTTATCCTGCTTCAAGTCTGTTATAGCAAAAATTACTGAAGAATTTTCACTGACAGTCATAAAATTCATATGTTTACAAAGCAGTTACCAGATGGTCTTACCTTTTTCTCATATGAAACCACGAATCTTTGGGCAGTATGTCTGCTGGAATCATGTGTAAAAGTAAAAGCAGAAAACAAAAATAAAGAACAGTTTATCACTTTTAAGTGGGAGAATGTGGGTATTGCTGCACAAGAGAAATCAGTTTCACCTTGCATCCAAAACAGGTCTTGCTATTCTTAAAATAACCTGATTGCTTAATATTTAAAGTTTTAAGATATTAAGTAATCTTTGCTAAGGAGCTGTACATTCACTTGTTCTGAAAAAGATAGGCTTTGTGTGACTTGCATATGAACATTCGAGGTGGATGACTTGGCCGTGGTGGCTGAGTCTTGAGGGGACTTCTGAAGTCTCCATGATATATCCAAACTATCTACTGGGGATTTGAATAGAACCTTGATGGTGTATTTGCAAGCAAAACATTTCACATGTTTGGATAATAGCTATGGAGTGACCTGCCTTCTTGTTGGGTTGTCTCCAGAGTCTCCAGCTGGAGGAGTTAAGACCTGTGCCGTTGGCAGGTAGGTCTGGGGTCTGTAAGTGGCAGAACTTCAACAACAGCAGTCTCAGTCCGCTGCTCCCAGTCAAGGATTACAGTGTTCCAGTACAGGTTTTGGACATGCACCCTTACTTGCTTTTATTTGTGAGCCAACACACAGATGAACAAGAGGACAAGTTTTGCTTGTGTACTGAGTATCACTGGTATTTCTTGCTTTTAAGGGTTTCTACATGCAACATGGTTACATGTCTGTTGGCAGAAAGCATAGCAGAACATGATGATTTAATAGAATATTCACCACTTTTTATTTTAAATCTCGTGTATCAGAGTAGAAAAGAGTAAACTAAGGAAGACCTTGTTCTGTTAATTTGTTTGGCTTAAAGACGTAGGTGTCCTAAATTGGTGCTGCTCATGTGCAGATTGAGAGTAGGAACCAAGCAGGGTATGATTAAGCTACACTGTCGGACAGACCAAGGAAAGTCTTCTTGTAGATACAGCCACACCTTGTACCTATCTTGATCTACAGTATGTGTGGTGTATAGAATAAACACACCCCTCAGCCACTTGAGCTGCCATATGTTACTATCTGAGCAGCATTTTATTTTCAGCGCTTTATTATGTGGTGTTATCCATTGGTTGCATCTCTTCTCTCATTGACTTATTAGGGATTTAGTAATCTGTTGCTTAATCAATAAACACTGTAAACTCTTAAGTTAGTTATGTCTCAGGTCTGCAATCTAAAGCCCCTGAGGCAGCACCGTATACTTCTTAATCAGTATTTCTCACCTTTTGATATAAGGCTTTGTAATTCTGGGTGGGTTACATGTCTCCAGCGCTGCCTCAAATGCCCTTTCCCAAACCTTTTGCTACCAGAGAATAGTGTGACAGGAGCTGTATGAGCTTTTGCTGCTATAATATTGGGGGAAATGGTTCTCTTTCTAGTATGAGTGTTTATTAAGAGACATGAATCTTTACGTAATTTCTAATTCTTGTTGCTGTTAAAATAAGGAATTAATAAGGAGGAACAAATATTAATTTGTGTTTAGATCTGATCCTGAGTAGTAGCATAGCCATGGGCTGTTTGTGCTTGGTCTACATCATCTAGACTAAAAATAGCCTTCCTGTCATTTTATTGGCAGAGTTTTAGCTACTCCTTTAATTCTGTTTAAAAATGGATAGAAAGAAACATAAATATTGAATGTGTGCAGATATTCCAGTAAGTAACTAAAAGGATATTCCTGATGCTTTGAAGAGCTGTATAGTTAAATGGAATTCACATTTTGCTTAAGTAAACTGGCATTTTGTAAATTACCACCTTTAAATATGTTAGGCTAATTTTGATTTTTGTATCTGTATCATTAAGGTAGCTACTTTTAAATATCTAGGCATTAATTTGCTTTATTTTATTAGGGTCCTGCTTAGGTTTTGTTCTTCTTAGGTTTCCTTCACATTTTGATAAGAAATTACTGATGAGGTATTTCATTTCTCATCAGTTAAATAAAAAGCTACATTATTTCTAATTTTTCTTTTGATAAAGTGAGTTTTTGCAGAGTAAGAAGACAAGTCACTACTGCCTGCTAAAATCTTGAGCAATACTCTGAAAATTGTTTTATTATGTTTTGTTTTTTGAAAACCTATGGAAACAGCAAAGGAAGAACTGGCTTGTTCTTGTTCTGTCTGTCCTTAAAAAACAGGGGCTACTTTGGGAACTTGCAGGACCACAGTTACCATATGGAAAAGACACAGTTTTAAGGGGAACTTGCATCTGTGTTGGTTTTTTTCCTAATCTGGAAAGGGCACTCAGGCTTTGAAAAAGCCATGAAAATTAGATTCAGGTTACTGAAATGCCCCTAAACCTACAAAAGAAAATTTCTGCTGTGTTTGTAGAGTGAGGCTCTAAGGTAGAAGGGTTAAACTGAAAGGATTTTGTCAATGGACTACTTATATCCTTATATAAGAAGCGCTTTTTCCTTGTGTACTCTGAACTGAAAATTACATGCATACCATGGTCTCTTCTACTTTTGCCTCTCCTGTCTTGCTCATCCACACCATGGTGTCTATTTGCATCTTTTAGGACAACATTACTCTGCACATTCAATTTCAGAGTTGGTTGTGCTCACATGAGTAGGCATGTCTGGAATACTTTCTTGCAGCATTTATTTGGGCTTTGTTATTTTTTGTTTCCCCGAGTTTGTGTTTTGAAATTATATTGTGACTTTACGAATTGCTCCAAAAGATTAGCATTTATTGAAAGTGCAGTAAGAGAAGATGAGTTTCAAAGTTATGTTAACTGCTGCTTTTATGGACGGTTGGTGATGGTGTTACAAATGAGATTGTGAAAAGAGAAGCAATCGACGTTGCAGTTTTTGCATTAGGGCATCCACAGTAGAGTGAGTAGTTGCATTCCATCAGTTGTAAGTGCATAGCATTGGCATAGGAGGGTATCAGTTTTCACATCTGATAATCAAAACAGAATATTTACTGGCAAAAATTAGGCCTCACTAGAGTATTGTTATAGGTACAGTCTAGACATCTGGTAAAAATATTTATAAATAAAGCAGAATTTGTACAAAACCAGAAATAGTCAGAGGTCATTTTTATTGAGGCAAGTATTGCCATTTCCACGGAATGTTTAGTTAATGAATATTCAAACTATTGTCTGAGTATTTTTTTCCTAAAGAATTTTTTTCCTAAAAAAGGAATTATGGTTCTGTACAAAATTACGTTCCTAAAAGATTTACTGTTTTCAGCATAATAAAAACATTGTAAAATTACTTCCTATCTTGAAAAATCAAACCAGCTATTCTTATTTCAAGTTTCATCTAATATATTGTTCCGTATGGTTGTATGATAAACACATTATTCCTTGAACAGGAATTAAGAGTAAAGCTGCCAGGAAGGGGTTTTGTTGTCAGAGTAGTTCCCGCCTCATGTTTTGTAAGAGATTTCATGGTCCCATTGTAAAGAGTGGATGATTTAAAACGTGTTCCCAAGATAAACTTTCCCATTGTCATTAATGAGGATGGATAATACTGAGTGACAAGTGCATTAGGAATGACACAGAAAGAGCTGTTAGATTTGTCAGAGCATATCACTTCAGGCAATGAAACTTGAGGACATTCTCTTTTAGCAATTTTTTGCTGTTTATTAGAGAACCAAGGATTGTGATTGCTCACACAGGTGGATTTTACTCTTTCGTTCATTATTATTTAGGTACCTTCAAATAGGTAAAGGTGATGAATGTGACCGTTACACTCCACTGTGAGGAGTGCCAATGGTTGCTTTGCTTACAAATAATTCAGCACGATTAATATACCTTTTATTTGTTTTAAAAATGTTTATTTGGTGGGTAATTTTAAATGTGCAATATTCTTAGTGAATAGGAGTTTTTAAAGTTATATAATAAGAGCTCTGAACTGTCATGGTGGAGCTTCTGGGATAAAGAAGCTTAAAATTAGGACACTATACATGTAATTTACATTGACTTAAAAAATCATATTTCTCCATAGAGAAAGACTTTTTAAATATTTATCTCTGAATAATTAATAATGTATGACTTTTTCTGGTGTTTAAAATCTTTCCAAACTACACCATGCCTATCAGTTTCCATTTTGAACATGCAATTGGTCACTTTTTCGCCTTGATTCATCTTGCCTGGCTGCCAACCAAATTTTGCCTCCGTGTACCTTCTTGACACTAATAATGACTGAGTTTCTGTTCGTTTGCGTGCAAGATTTCCCAAGCGGCAGTTTGGGGCTGGGATAAACTATCTATCATGATTGCATACAACTAATCTGCCTCAACCAAACCACCCAATGATTGAAATTACATTTGACAATTCACCTCTCCTTGGCGTGCCTGAGGTGAACATAGCTACAGACCATCCCCGGAAGGGCATAGCAACTCCTCCATATGTTGGGGAGGATCCTTTTATTTGTGTCAAGAGACTTTTAGCAAAGCATGTAGAGGCAGAGATCTTTTTTTTTTTTCTTAGATTTCCTTGTTTTCAGATGCATGGCTGCCGCTTTCTCCTACCCAAAGCATTTTGGTTTTGTGAAGCGTTTTCTGATTTTTAATTTTTTAAAACTCTTTCTCCGAGATAAACCAGTGCGATACTGGATGTATAGGAGATAAAAAATTCAAGAGGTATTTAAAATGTCATGTATTGTTTGTTAGAACCTTGTGCTATTAATAGACCGCTAGTGCTAGTCAAACATCAGACAAGATGCCTGTTACTGTGTTGACCTTTACCAAAGCTCACACCTGCTTGGAGCATTCTGGTAACGCAGAACCTAAGAAAGAATGACAAAGCAAAATCTGCTTCTGTCACATAAGAAATCTTTCCATTCTTTTCCAAATGTGAAATTAATTCCTATGGTGTATGCTTACTGCTTTACAAAGCAGTGTGTGTAAATATGAACTGACCAAACAGACCCTTTATTTCTGGGTAAGATTACTCAATCTTCAAAGTAAAATGCTTTCTCGGATTGCTTTTTGCTAAGTATTGTCCTTTTTGTACGAAGTCACTTTTATCATAATAAATTAAGTTGCAACCTATATCATCAGGAGTGCTCCTTTTCATTGGTGATGTGTATCATTAACTTCATCAGATATAATTCATTTGTTCGAATACAAAGTTTCTGAATAGTTAAGGTAATACAATTCTATTTCTAGGGAGATAACTTCCTTGTCGTTTTCTGTTATACTTCCAATATATTGAGTTAAAACATACAGTTTGGATACATGAGCCCCTTCCAACTCGAGATACTCTGTGATTCTCCAGTAATCCAGACAGAAGATACTGAAGAATTGCACTCCGGAATATGCTTTGATTTCTCACTGTTTTGTGTAACAGCATGATTTGCGGTATTGGTGTATTTGGACAGAAGCACAAAGACCCGCGGTCAAATTGTCCTTTCAAATAAGTACAGTCCATTCCTGTTGCTGAAAAGGGGAGGTTCAGTGGTGCGCTCATAAAGGCATGACTATCAGCCTCATTTTCTTTCTGACACATCAAGTCATACTTCTCTCCTTTCTTAAATACATTTTTTCAAGCACTTTCATTCATCAGATTAAGTTCAAGCTGAATTAATAATCTTTTTGAAACGCTTGACAGCAGAATGTAGTACATGTATCTATCTTAGTTGTGGGGAGGAAGCTGAGTAATATGGGTATCGTGCTTTCTGTAGCATTTCCAGCCGACAAGTCCGGAAGAATCAGGACCCTTTTGCATACCCAAATCATTAATCTTAGTAAGCAGCTGCTCTGAAGGCAGGGAAGAATAACTCAGTCACACAGCCATGCTCAGTTCACATGTTATAGTAGCAGTTTACTAAATCTACCCCTAATTTATGACCTGCTTTCCATATTTATTCATTTATTTATTATAATTAATTTTGTTCTCAACCTTTTTTCTTTGAGTGTATCTCTATGCCCTGTGTAGATGCTGCTATCTCTAAACCAGCTCCCAGGGGTACAAAAGCAATACTGCAGTGTTAGACCTGGTAGCCCAAGCAGAGCACCCACTTAACCACAGCTGTTTGCGCCATATTGCCTTGACGTGTTCTTCTTCTTTGTAATAACTCTTTGGTTTGTACACGATTCCAGAACTTTTGGATTTCCCTTGGTGGTAACCATGACTTCTTAAAGAATAACTTCTTAATTTTTTTGTCTGGATTTGAGATTTTCTTATATATTCGTTCCTGTGTGCCATCACAGCGTTATGCTATGACTTGGCACAATCACCTTCCTCATATATAATAGTTCTTGTCCACATCAGAAGAAGCAGTTGTCATAAAAAAAAAGATATCTTTTTCAGCCCTCTGCTATTACATTTTGAATAGCTATACTGTTTTATGGTCTATAAAACCATATTAAAGGAGTCTGGAGGTGGTGGAGGAGTTCCATCCTATTATCACTGCAGCACCAAAGGAATTACGGGATAGTGGTTTGGATTGTTGGGGTCTGCAAACTCATCAACAGTTTGAAAAATGAAAAAGTTCTCGTCCTGCTAGTCATATTAAAGTAAAGGATGGATGCTGGATACAGAGTTTTTCTTTAATCTTGCTTAAAAGGAGTTTGATAATGGGCTATCAATAGATTCCTAAAATGAAGTATCACAATTCCAGTTACTTAGTCATTTTCATTTTGTATGCTAAAACTTACAAATCTGACATTAGAAGCGACTACGGGTTTAAAAATAATTTTAAAATGTCTATAAATTGTTTAAATTATTTAAATATTATATATTTATATATAGTATTTAAATTATATTTATATTATTAGTATATTAGTAGATTATATTTATATTACACTTATATATAATATTATAGACAATTATTTAAATTGTCTATTAAAAAGATTATTTTTCTTATGATGGTTTATGAGTATATACCTGCCTGTCTTGATCAATTCCTCTGTGTTAGTCTGAGGTCTTAGTGCTTAGATTTTCTTTTTTGGTTTCAATATTCCAATTTTGATGTCTTATATAGTTTCTATGCGACAGTTCCTTGTCTATCGAGAAGCACACGTGACAGCTCCTTCCTGGGAGTACTGAGTGGCAGTGACTGAAAAGACAGATTGCTGGTTTTATAGCGTGCAGTTTTATAGTGCTATGATTTTGACTTCAGGTGTATTCAGCCATGTTAATTACCCAAGATTGCTTTGTGACATATGACTCCAATGAAAACCAAAGATTAGTAATATATTAAATACATGGTAACCTGACCAACTGCACTTTTGGAACTAATTTGTTGACTATTTCCTGATTCTTAACAGTTAGCCTTAAAATGAAGTCTTTTTATATATATAAATCTATGTATTAAAGTGTTCCGGATACTTTGTTATCTGCATCAATTTTGTAAGCAAATAGGTTATAGTATCCTGATACATGCTGATGACTTAGCCTAGTGTATTTACCAAAGATCTCAGTTTGAAATTATCGAATAAAAGAGTTTGGTAGCATTATAAGCATGATTTCCTGTCAGTTATGACTTCCTATCACTTAGGTATATCTTGGAGTTTTACATAGTTTGTTAAACATAATTAGGTAGGACTGTTGTTTCACGTATCATATTACATATTCAAGAAAATCGTACAGAAAAGGTGGAGCTATCCAAAATGAGAGAAGTTAATGTATTCTCTTTTTTAAAATGAGCAGCAAGCTTTCAAAAAAAGATCCGACATATGCATTTTTAAATAATCTCGTCAGCTTTAATTGTACACTTAAATTTATTTCATTCATCTTCTCACATCCAGTTATGCCCTCATCAGCAACTAGTTCTGACCTAAAGGTCTCTAAATGTACTTATGTGCAGTTATAATGGTTATTTACGTTACATTTTAAAGGCGAAAATGCGGTTACATGTAATTTCTTCCAACCAACTTCTTTATATTACTCTAAATATCATTAGATGCCCCAGTGTAAAGTATTACCGGGCAAAAAGTTATTTTAGTAAAAAAAGGATTTCCATATGATAGAGGTTTTATAATTCAAGCTTTTCAACCATTGCTGACATAGGCTTTAAGCACTTGCGCATTCGCATATAGCACACAATATGCCATGGATAAATGCTGTCATATCTCACTAGGTCTTTCCACTGGAAGTCAGTAGTGCCCAAGCTAGATCATAAAACTTGTCTATCCTCTTGAATGTCACTTGTGCATGGCACTGTAGGCTTTAAAAGTGCAGCACTTATCTTTGAAACATTTTAAATCAATATCAGGCAAGACGATTGGGATACAGTGAATGTTTTTATATATGAAAAAGAAATATTTCCTGCTTTGAAAAACTGAATGCAAGTTACAGTGGAAAGTTACAACCTAAACACCTTTATAAAATAGATAACTATCATGGTAACCTTCTAAAGTATCAAGATGCAACAGACAACAGGAATCACAGATTCCTCTGTGGAGGTGGTCACTTCAGTTAGGATGAGATTGCTTCTTGTAAGACTGACATATGAAAGTTTCCCAAGTTCAAATTAAATGTTGCCTGAACATTTTTTTTTTATATACTTAAATATATATTTTCTTATAACGTGGAAAGTTGAATAGTAAACTTATTAATCATAATCCGGCTCTGATTGTTTTTTAATGGATTTGGGATTGCTAGGTCCTATGGGTCCTTTATGCACCCTAAGTAACTACAGCAGTTGTGACGACAATGAAGCTACTGGTAAGAATTCTCCAAGACATTCAAACATCATAAACAGCAGATGAAGTTGATGCAAATCTAGTCTGTAATTCAAGGAAGGCTTCCCCATCAATTTCCATATCTACACACACTGCGGTGATTCATAACAGCTTTGTTATTGTAGAAGCAAGAAAAGATCATTACAATGCCTTTGTATTACAGAAGCATAATTTTAAAATCCACTTGAAATTAAATTATTGCTTTCAGAAACTGAAAATAGAATAGATTTTCAAACTTCTACTTCAAAAAATAGTAATTTTTCTAAAAGAGAATATGTAATTCTTTCTGTCGTGTTGATAAAACTTCACATATTATTGATCCTTTGAAAAATACTTCATGGACCACTCATAATTGCAATTCCTGAGATATGACAGATGTTAAGAAAGTGTTAAGTCAAACTTTCAATTCACTGAAGACCTGATGTAAAAGTGTACAAAAACCCAATTTTGGTTTGTTTGGTTTTTTTGCAGGCAGTGAGATCCGTTCATACTAAACTGTACTGCAGAGACTGCTGAGCTGTGAAACTAAGCAGACCTTGTATGTGGTTTTTTTTTTTTAAATCATATAGTCTGAAAGTAAAATAATAGGAGAGGCATTGTTTGCCCTTTCAGAGAGCAGAATGAATCTTATGGGATTGGATTACAATTACACTTGAAAACAAGAATACTTTGGCTTGGCTAAAGTTGACCCCCGGAATTCCGTTTTTTCATAAGATCAAGTGCCCAAATAGGCATAAAAGTAAATGGTCACAGTGTGTCAAACATACTGGTTTTTTTAGTATGAAAGAAAGGACATTAATATATCTAGAGAGAAACATCTTTTTTGGGCCAAGGGATTTATTGAACTCAGCAAATGTTTAAATACTAGTTTGAGAAAGACCTGTTCAGGTTATTTGACTTAAAACACTAAATGTTTATATGATAGGACTGTGTGGTCAGTTCAAAATAAAGTGAAAGCACATGTCTGAGAGAATGTGGGAATTTTGGGTTTCATCAGGTATGATCTGTGGCAGAGCAAACAATACTAATTACAGGAGTTTTCCTCATAATGACTGACCTATACAGAAGTCTTGGGAAAAAGTATAAGAGCTAGCAAAAGCAAGCATGTGAAAAAATGGTGTTGCATTTAATAGAACAACAGGAAAACACCAAACAACTGTTCAAATTGAACAGTGGTTTTTCCATCAGAGCAGTCTGTAGGTACATTGTGGTGGTGTGATACGGTGTCGCGTTCGTGTTTCAAAATTAATTTTGGGAAACCGTTCATTTTTTAAAAGAATATCTTAACATCTTGTAGATGTTGAACTACTTTTCAACATTTTCTACTGAATTTGCAACACTACCATACATTGAGAGTGCTATTGGAAAACATTTAATTAGCAACATTCATACTATTAATTTGAATGTTGGGATGTACTTGATACACAATTGCAAACTCTGTAAAAGCAAAGTAGGTAGAACTAGATGTAAAGTGATAAATCAGGTCACACAGACAGCAGTTGTGATGTATATTCTTTATTCATGCTGTGTAGTTTGTATCTTTGAGTTGCAGTCAGTCTTTTTGTTGGATGTTCCTGTTCATTCTGTATTCCTCTTGATCCGCCCACCTTCCTCATCTTTGTCTTAAGAATCATGACAGGAAAATCCAAGTCACCTCGCTCTTCAGACAAAGACCCCAGATACTGGAATGCCTTTAGCAGCTGGATTAATGGCTTAACTTTTTTACTGCTACACTTGATTAGCAACCAAACTCTCTTGGCTTCCTATGAGTATGAACTCACTAACAGAAGAAAGGCATAGTCAGTCTTAGTCCTAGAGATTCAAAGAAGGATTCTCTGTCCTCTGGGATGGAAGTGCAACTGGCATCCAGAAGTTCAAATCAAGCTGCTTCAAATGCTGTGGGCACTGCCACTGACTATTTTCTGAGCTCCTTAGCAACGTAGAGTCCTTGTGACTTACTAATGTTGATTTACCAAAAGAAATGCAATTTCTGGTTGGAAAACTAGAGTTTGATGAATTCTTTCATTCAGCTCCACAATTGATTTTCCAAATAGAAAGTAAGTACGCTGCTCTTTAAGAGGTGATACATAAAGTGAGGTTAAATTGCAAGGACGTTGAAAATTAAGAGATGTGATTTCTGTATGCTTCAGTAGTAAAAAATGGGATAATGGGATAAGCACTGGACTAGGAAAATAATCTTTGCAATAAAGTTTAGAATATGCCTGGATTTATCAAGATGATAAAGAAAAAGACTTCAGAGAAATAACTCAGATTTTGACAAGAGAAGCCTAAAATACATGGACTGAGGAGAAAAGTTCCCTGTTAGCAGTGTTCTAAGGGAAGCAGTGTTGCTTTCTTCTTAATTTTTATGATGCTGTTTAACTTTTGAGAAATGAACTGTCACAATCTGAGTTTGCAGTGTCTAAGTGCTAGTGTCACATTATTATAAGCTATTGTATTATTATTATGAAGAGGTTGAGTGCTTATAGGTGAGAATGAGGGGGAAAGTTAACAAGGCTGATATCCTGCTGGGAGTCTGCTACAGGCCACCCAATCAGGATGAAAAGGCTGATGAAGCATTCTACAAGCAGCTAGCAGAAGTCTTGCAATCGCTGGCCCTTGTTCTTGTAGGGGACTTCAACTTACCAAATGTTTGTTGGAAATACAACACAGCAGAGAGGAAACAGTCTAGGAGCTTTCTAGAGTGTGTGGAAAATAACTTCCTGACACAGCTGATAAATGAGCCTACCAGGGGAGGTGTACTGCTTGACCTACTCTTCACTAACAGAGGACTAGTGGGGCATGTGGTAGCTGAAGGTTGTCTTGGGCTTAGTGATCATGAAATGATAGAATTTTCAATACATAGCAAAGTAAGGAGGGGGATCAGCAAGACTACCACCATGGACTTTCAGAGGGCAAATTTTGGCCTGCTCAGAATACTGGTTGAAGGAGTTCCTTGGGAGGTGGTCCTGAAGGATAAAGAGGTCCAGGAAGGGTGGGCATTCTTCAAGAAGGAAGTCTTAAAGGCACAGGAGCAAGCCATTCCCATATGCCGTAAGACTAACCAGCAGGGAAAGAGACCGGCCTGACTGAACAGGGAGCTTTTGCTTGACCTCAGGAAGAACAGGAGAGGCTATCACTCTTGGAAGAAGAGGCCAGCCAAGCAGAAATAATACTAGAAGAATCTAGTAAAGTCATGCAGAGAAAAGATTAGGAAGGCAAAAGCCCGGCTTGAACTCAATCTGGTCACTGCTGTAAGGGACAATAAGAAGTGCTTGTATAGATACATTAACAACAAAAAGAGAGCTAAGGAGACTCTTCATCACTTATTAGACATGGAAGGGAACATGGCCACCAAGGATGAGGATGTTGAACAACATCTTTATCGACGACCTGGATGAGGGGATAGAGTGCACCCTCAGTAAGTTTGCAGATGACACCAAATTGGGAGGGAGTGTCAGTCTGCTTGAGGGTAGGAAGGCTCTTCAGAGAGATCTGGACAGGTTGGATCGATGGGCCAAGGCCAACTGTATGAGGTTTAACAAGGCCAAGTGCCAAGTCCTGTACTTTGGTCTNGTACTGTGTCCAGTTTTGGGCCCCTACTACAAGAAGGACATTGAGCTGCTGGAGCGTGTCCAGAGGAGGGCAACAAAACTGGTGAAGGGACTGGAAAGCAAATCTTAGGAGGAGAGGCTGAAGGAACTGGGCTTGTTTAGTCTGGAGAAGAGGAGGCTGAGGGGTGACCTGATCGCTCTCTACAACTACCTGAAAGGAGGTTGTAGTGAGGTGAGTGTCAGTCTCTTCTCCCAAGTAGCAAGCGACAGGACAAGAGGGAATGGCCTCAAGTTGCATCAGGGGAGGTTTAGATTGGATATTAGGAGCAACTTCATCACGGAAAGAGTAGTGAGGCATTGGAACAGACTGCCCAGAGAGGTGGTTGAATCACTGTCCCTGGAGACATTCAAAAAAGGTGTCGACGTGGCACTCCAGGACATGGTTTAGTAGGCACGGTGGTGTTGGGCTGATGGTTGGACTTGATGATCTTGGAGGTCCTTTCCAACCTTAGGGATTCTATGATTCTATATTATCTCTTTAATTAAATCTCCTTGGATCCATTATCATAGCCAGTATTATGAAAGTGATGGATCTGTTGAACGGTTTTTGATGCTTCTTCCACTTCTTGTTTGACTTGGTTTGTTCCTTGACATCTTATTTTTTCCTTTGACTTCTTGTTCCTTGGTTTGACTGTCAGCTTTCAGCTGCTGAGTTCTGTGCAAGAATACTGTGACTGCCCTGACTGTTCATGTAAATTTGATTGAGGTCTCATTTGATTTAGAAGTACAGTTTTCATTAAGAATGTTTTCACAAACATACAACAACCAATGTCAACTAGATCTATATGTCCTGGTAGCCATAACATAAATGAGTCATAAAAAGCAAGTGACATAAACAAGCAATGTAGTTGATTTGCTTCTTGATTAGATTATAAATAATACTTGAAGTGTATGATTTCAGAGCCCTGTGGAGCAAACAGTGTGAGAACTAGTAGGAATATCAGGTTTAGCCCTGAAGAATTCCAGTGAGCTGTATACCGCTGCCTATACCAAATGGCAGAGGGTGGCATTATCAGGCTGATACTCTCAGGTATTGTCATGGTTTTACCCCAGCCAGCAGCTCAGCACCACACAGCTGCTCGCTCGCTCCTCCGTGGGGGAGAGTCAGAAGAGTGAAAGTGAGAAAACTCACATGTTAATATAAAGACAGTTTAATAGGTAAAGCACAACCTGAACACACAAGCAAAACAAAACGAGGAATTCGTTCCCCACTGCCCACGGCAGGCAGGGGTTCAGCCATCCCCAGGGCAGCAGGGCTCCCTCACACATAGTGGTGACTTGGGAAGACAAACACCATCACTCCAAACACCACCACCCACCCCTCTTCCTCTTTCCCCAGCCCCTTATAAACCGAGCATGACGCCATATGGTATGGAATATCCCTTTGGTCAGTTGGGTCAGCTGTCCTGTCTGTCCCCTCCCAACTCCCCGCACACCCCCAGCCATCCCGCTGGCGGGGCGGTGTGAGAAGCAGAACAGGCCTTGGCTCTATGTGAGCATCGCTCAGCAACAGCAAAAACATCTCTGCACTATCAGTGCTGCTTCCAGCACAAACCCAAACCACAGCCCCACACTGGCTACTGTGAAAAAAACTAACTATCTCTCAGCTGAAACCAGGACAGGTATTCTAATTTATCATTGGGAATCAACCTTTTCTTCTAGATTTCTGCCTTTAAAGGAGCTGTGTTTTGACTGTCGGTAGTTTCCATGTAGTCATTCCCTCTTTTTGGTAGTCTGCGTGGATGCTTCCATGCTGAGCTTTGTCTGAAACCCAGATGAAGCCATAAAGTTGTCTAAAGTGTGAATCAGTCATGTCATAGCATGATGCGGTGTGTGGGAGCAGATATATCACTACAGGTTCTTTCAGGTGCAAAGGTTTCTACACTCTATAGTTTTTCCTCTAATCTGTAGAGCATAAAGGTAGCGAGAGGAAATAATAGAGTAAGAAATTAAAGGGATTTGAAATTACAAGGCTAAACACTTGTTGGGGTATGGAAGAAAATAGAAAGGAAAAAAATACGGAGTTCAATGATTTTTATTTAAGAGGTGAGGACAGAAGAAAACACTACACAGAGCACGAAAGTGAGGACATAGGGAACAACCAGCTCAAAGCTGTGACCAACTGTATACCATGGTTTTAATTCATTCTTTTCTCACAGTGCCAAGGACAGATTTTGGGTCACCCTTGCCTAGCAGAAAAGTAGTGATTGTAATTCACTGAAGACAAGGTGGGTAGTATTTTTAAGCACAATGCCATACAGCTATAATATTTGAGAGCAGTTGCTCTGCTCAGATGTCCTGGTTTGTCTAGTAAATTTGTCTAGATTTGTCAGATCTTTAGAAAAAACACAGTGCTGTCTCAGTGGTTTTAAATTAATTTGTTCTTGCAACTGGGATTTAACAGTTCCTTTGAAGCAATTATTATTTTAGTACAAGTGTATATGAGACGCTACCTGTCAATGAGTACTTGGGGAATCCTCAGTATGCAGATCACTGACCTGATAAACTGTAACAGCTCCATGGGAGTTGTTATGGTCTGTCGCATCAATGGGTATTTAGGGACTCTTGAATATGTGGATTATTAGGACAGTAAAAACGTCTGCAGCCCATTGTGTCAGTGCAGCTGTTCCACATGAGCGTTAAGATATTACACAGCCTTACAGAATGTTGTAGAAAAGTAGTTGGCTAAGCTTTTGTAGTAGCCATGATTCTACATTAAACAAGAAGTCTTTTTTAGCATTTTCCCAAAATAAGAAATTTATGCACTAATCCTCATACTAAACTCATTGAGTTTTGAAATTGCATTTATTAAAATTGCCATTTTTCACTTGCATTGAATGAACAGAAAATTCCCAGGTTGAATTCTGTGCTGATTCCTTCCCTACATTTCTGTCTGCAGTTTAGGAAGTAAACAACAAAAGTAACAGAAATTCTCCCTTCCAGAAATGTCTATCCAAAGAATAGGCCAGGAATAAATTATCACATAAATAATAAATTTTTTTTGTAGCTATCTAAGATAAAGGAAATTTGCTACCTAACATGGTCAGATCCATATATGAAGTTGGATTCTTCATATTAATCTCAGAAGTATCAAATCTGGGTTAGATTTTGTCTTGATTTGATTGAGACTGGCTTCCTTAAAGGATTCTAATCATATAGGCATAGGTAAAAATGGTGTTAGGTAAAACCTGGTATTGAAACGTAAAACGTGAAGAGTTTAAAGTAGCTGTGTGATAAATTTATACAGGAAAATTCTTGTGATATTCACAGAGTCTTGCTTTATCAGCTTGTGTGCATCTTCATCCAGTCAGATCACCAAACTTTATTGATTTGAAGCATTCTTTTAGGCTGTACATGCTTGTGTAGTTAAAAATAATTTTCCTTTCTTTTGGGAGCAGTGTTTCAGAATGTGCTGCTCAGAAATATAATACATTTTATATTACTTAGGAATAATTTGGCTTTTCTTGTTTGACACAAATCCATTTTTGAACACTGCAAAGTTAGTTTCACAGGTCAGATGGGCTCCTTGTCAGCATGTATTGCAAGATTGTATCAGTCACTGTTGTAAATTAAGCAGTAGTTGCTTCAGTGTTTTAGTGTAATATTACTAACTTTTGTTACAATTTTCTGTGCGTAAGAAGAAATGTGTAATAAGGTAATGTAGATGCCAAAGCTGCAAATATGTAATGAACACTGTTAAAATAGAATGTAGGTCCAAAGTCCTTAATTTTTTAAGAGTTATTGCAAATTTTTCTTATATTTTTTCCTAGATAATTAATATGAGAAAATGCCTAGTACTGAGCTTAAGGGGGAAAATTTTAAATGGTGTTTACTTTCATGTGTATTTACATCTAAAGGGATGCTGTATAGATGAAGCATGAAATTGCAGGTTTTGATGTCAGAATTTTCAACATGATTTTTCCATTTGTCAAAACCTAAAATAAAAATGCATTTTTCAAGTACATGCCCTAAAACTGCTGAAAAGCTGTCTGGTTTGTAGTGGTCCCTTTACTACTCCCTATCTGTCACAGGGGAAGGTGTGGAAACATGAGGAGTACACATTCATGCTCGTCCTATTAGAAGAAACCCACTATAAACATCCTCAAGGAGACTGTAAATCTTTCCCAGGTGTTCAAAACACATCTTAAGCTTAATGTTTTAAGTGAACAAGAAAAGGAGAAAAATAATGTGTCTTACTTAGAATGCTTTTAAAAACAAAATCTGCTTCCATCTCTTGTCATATTTTGTACAGTCATCCAGAATAGTTCAATCTGTTTTCAGGTCAAAATTAACACCGAAGTAATTGCGCAACTGCAGGTTTAGTTTTATAACTGACGACAGTGGCTGGATTTGTGATCTTTTTTTCCCAGTGTGCCAATAAATTAAATTTGAATTTTGCCCTTTCTGAATTCGGATTTGAAGAAGCTGAAGATGCAGTGGTAGCGTTTTAAGCACTGAATGCTAATTTCTGCCGCTTAAACTGAGGCAAGCTGTGAAAAGCAAAGACTTATTAGGAGGAGTTGTCAGCATAAGTTTACACCTTTGATATACACTGATGTTCTTGAGGTTTCTGAAATTACATTTCTTATTTGGAAAAATGTTCCATTATATCTATTACTAATACTCTCAGAAAAATAACGTATCATGATAACTATACACCAGATCAAAAATAAAGGTGGAAAGAATAATAAAATATTAATAAAATGAACAAGTTACTGTGACTGCTAGAATATATGAAAAGATCACATTAAGCAAATTATCAAGATAAAAAAATGAACAATCTGTATAAATGATAGGAAAAGTAATAACTTCATTAAGAACTCCAGATTCAGTCAATTTCCAGCATCAATTTACGATTAGAAGTTTGTGATGGACTTGAGATTTAAATTAAAATTACTTATGTTTTTATTGTTATCTCAATGCCAGTTATAAAATTTACTTAGGCAAATTGATAATCACAATTAAATTCATACAAAAGTACATGTCTAAAATGTACCTAAGATCTGCATCCTCTTATTGCGAAAGTACAAGTTTATAAATCAAAAGAAATATGCAGATGACTTCTCATCATGCTGCTTTCATGGGTGGTTGTTAATCTCTTTATTCTCTACCCGTGTTCTGAAGAAGCACTTACTGAAGAAATTGTTGAGAAATTTGGAATGATGGCTTTCATGATCCATTCAAAAACTGGGAAAAGGATCAGTGTGTTAAACCAACTGTAAACTTATAACACATGCTACATGTATACATGCACACACATATACGTATACATGTAACACTCTCAGCTCTTTCTTAAGAGGGAGTAAATTTATTGTGATGTTGCAGAGGGAAAAGGGGGGGTATGGTTTTTTTTTAATTCTCCTTCTTCACTAGGCTCTTCATTTTCCTCCTAGACTGTTTTCCTTATCGACTTTGAAAACCTTTGTCTTTCATTCCCACTAGCCATTATTTCTATACCTTCTCTCCTGTCTTTATGAGGTTTTTGTTCTCAGTGTTTCTTTTCTATTTCCATGCCGTAAAATTCGAATTAGTATGTACAACTGCCTGCAAAAAAAAAAAAAAAAAAATTCCTTGCTTTAAGGAAAGTACAAAAGTGAAAACAAAACTTTTTTTAACAATGTGCTGTAACATTATGAACAAGCTTATGTTCAATTCAGTGTTACAGAAAACCTAGACTTTTTTTTTTTTGTAGTTTGCTATCTTTTTAAAAAGATTTAAGAAGTAGTTTTATTTATAATTTGAATTATTTCTGTTTAGTAATTTGGGCCTCAGTTTCACTCTCTATCAAAAACCAAACATGCAGATCCCACAAATACCAAATCACAGCCAGAAACTGTAAATTCAGTTTCAAAGTTTATTCTATGAAAATTTATCTGTTGCAATTTGAGAAATAACAGTTAAGAAAACAAATTCATACGTGGCATATAGGAGATATTAATAAATTATTTTAGATGTGATTATCCATTAAAGCGTACTGATTCTATAAATGTGGCACAACAGATTGTTTTGGTTTTACTCAGATCATTATATAATCAAAATACAGAGTAAAACCAGATGTATGAAGTCATTATTTGTAACAGCACTGAAACCAGCAAATGTTTCAGGATATACAGGCAAGTTATTTTTGTCAATATTATACCACATATGAATAATTCATTACCGAAATACTGCTTTTATTTATAAATAAATAGCCATCTGTAGTATCAGACTTGATATTCCATAATCCTACAAATACTGACACCAATGAACAGTGTTTTATATGTCTCTAACTCAGCAGCACTGTTCTTGTGTTAAAGAATAATAGTTCTAATTTAGAAAGCTTTTGGAGGCTCATCAACACCTTCTTCAGGCCTGAATTCAGGATATTTGGAGTAAAGGTAACATCAGTTGGGTCTATCTGCCAGGTGCCAACAATTGTTGTCACTTGCTTTACCCAAGAAACTGGAGAGAATGAGGATGTTTTCCGTCCCTGGAGATGTTAAAATAGCATATTAACATTCACAGTCGCTTCTGGTTTGATTTTCAGTCTTTGAGATGTTAGAGTGCTTTGGGGTTTTATCAAAATATTAGAGGTAAATTTTGATGAAGTACATGATCAAAGTTTTACTGTGATTAATAAAAGGTACAAAGTATTTAAGCAAAAGTGTCATAAGCCATGAGGGTTATAGAAATACCTACTTTTTTGACCGCTTTGTTCATACCTTGATAGCAGTCATGGTCAGGTTGCTTGCAGGTGAAATCAGCTTCTAAAAATGCAAAACTGCCCTACCTTTGTATACCCTGTCCTAAGATTTGTCAGCTTTGTCTTTCTACTGACTCCAGCCAGTCTTCAAGACCCAAAGCAATAGACAGTGACTGGTAGAATTCAGCGTAATTAGAGCTGTGTAGCCATGGACTAGTCTTGGGCTCTGGTCACCCAGCTAAAGTGAACTGAAGCCTCATGGTCGCTTGCCTTAGCAAATAACGGTGAGAGCATTCATTCAGTTGATGCTCTTAGATGGCTGTTCCCTGTCATTTTTAGTGCCTTCCATCATCTAGCTTACAGGTAACCAGGCCATGACTAGGTACTGATCCAAAAGAAAAGGCAGAAATATCCTGGCCACCTGCCATGGAAAATGCTATTTTGGCTGCTGCTGTCACAAGGAAGCCTGGCAGGATTGCACCGGTGAATATAGCCAATTTTCAGTGACAGCACTGATAGTTTTGTTTGGGGTTGAAATGACAATACTTTGCAATTTAAATTAGTTTTCTCTTTAAATATAATCACTCTTGTTACTTTTCTGTTGGACTTTTAATTAGCCTGTACCCAGAATCCGGACCATGTAAGTGACTGTTCTAGTACTCCTAGAGACAGATTTATGGCTCTCTACAGATTGAGGATGATGTGGCTGTTATGTCACGTGGTCTCACATAAATGCAGAGCTGCGACACGGAGTTGCAACTCCACATATCATCACAAATGCCAAGCAAGTTTGCAGGGCTTTCTCTCACGATCTCACTTCTATTGGTTGGCCTTTGCTTTTGGAAAGGAGGAAGAAACATTTACTGCAACTGAAGATGGTCTTCCACTCACCTCGGCTGTAAGGGGACAGCAAGTACCGGCGTGGTCATTATCTTACCCTCCCGTTCCTTACATTTCCTGTAACCCAAGTGATGATTTTGACTTATGTTGCCAGTGATGAAATGGTCATTTTGCACATTGAAGGTTTCCAAACCAGACTAGATCGGATCTAATGAATTTGAATAGTGTCAGTTACTACTGGAAGATTTCTTCATTTTCTTTTCCAGATACTCACCCACTTTGCCTTAATTTGGCTTTCATGCTGATTTACCATTAGGTGGTTATCATAAAACAGATCTTGCAATTAACTTTCCAGTATTTAAGGTCTGTATCTGACAAATGATCATGATGATAACACATTGTCAATCTATTTACTTAATACATATACTGTTTCAGAATAATGTGCACAAATAACATCAGTGAAAGTGCTCCTCTGACTGTTTTTTATGATGTGCATTCAAGCTACATGGGCTGACAGTTGATATCCACAGGGTGTTTGTAGCAGAATTCAGAAATGCATGTGTGAGCCCTGCCTTCTCCAAATACTGTGTAGACGTTCATAGAAGGGGATGTATATATCCTTTCCGTAATTCCTACGTACCACGTAGCTGAGACAGAGAGACAGCTCTTTCTGTAAATATCTTCCAGGTTAACCTGCTTTCTCTTGGTGGCAGCTTTTTTCACTGTCTCAGAGATCTGTGACAGTCTTCCTCCCCTTCTTTCCCATCCATCTTGTTTCTACCTTAACTTCGATGAGTGGGTATTTTTTCCCGAAAAAGTCCGGGGGGTCTTCTTTTGAGACCACCACATAGCTTCTGTCTGTCTGGTAGGAAGCAAGCTTTATATAACAATAAAGTCAATTCCTGTTCCACAAGGGACTCCTGGACCCTCCTCTAAATTAGCGATGCTTTGTGAGAAGTCTGCTTGAAGCCTCCATAATGCAAATGTTCATGGGGACAGAAATTCAAGGGAGAAAAAGAAGCTCCTTACACTGTGTGGAGGGTTGACCCTGGCTGGACACCAGGTGCCCACCAAAGCCGCTCTATCGCTCTCTGTTCTCAACTGGACAGGGGAGAGAAAATAGAAGGAAAGGCTTGTGGGTCGGGATAAGGGCAGGGAGAGATCACTCACCCATTACTGTCACAGGCAAAACAGACTCGACTCAGGAAAATTAGTTTAACTTATTACCGGTTAAATCAGAGTAGGATAGTGAGAAATAAAAGCTAAATCTTAAAACACCTTCCCTCCACCCTTCCCTTCTGGCCAGGCTCAACTTCACTGCCCGTTTTCTCAACCTCCTCCCGCGCAGCAGCACAGGGGGACAGGGAATGGAAGTTGTGGTCAGTTCTTCACACATTGTCTGCCATTCCTTCCTCTTCAGGGGGAGGACTCCTCACACTCTTCCCCTGCTCCAGTGTGAAGTTGCAGATCAGAGGTCTTGGAGTCCTTTCGGCTGTATGAAAACCTTAACATTGGAAATGAAGTCCAAATAGGAACCTATTATTTGATCTCTTACTTCACCATCAAATGTTGCTCTAGTGAAGCTACATGACAAAATATCTAAACAATGTGTGTATTTCAAGATGCCTTCATTTCTGTTTATGTATAGACAAAAATATATTTGTGTAATGTGTAATAAGGATTTTAATAAATGCTTGAAAATGGATTTCTTAATATGCTCATTATGTTTCTGAGCCTGCTAATTCTTTAAGGAAATGAAGAAAAAATAATGAAATGATGTTACACAGGTACTTAATTTTTTTTATCTCTGATACTACTCTGGTAATTAATGTCTGGTTTATGCAAACTAGACGATATCTCTTACTGGACACATTACTGTCAAGAAAATATTACTTGCCTTAATTATCAGTAATGAAGCAGGGATAAGCTGCTCACTTAGATATAATATATCTAATGACCTTTTCAGCTAGAGGTTGTGATGAAAGGTATCAGTTTCACAAATTATGCCTCATTCAGTTTCTGGCCTTTGTCTAGATTAATGTTTTGAGGATGAGTTTTAAAGTCAGACATAAATTGTGTTTGGTGTTTAAAATTGATTTAGTGTCTTGCTTTTAGTAGATCATTTTCTCTCTTATAAATCACACCAAGCCTCATTTTTATCTTCATGTTTTATTATGAAAGTCAATAGTTAAGTCTAGTCTTGTCTTATTAACTACTGCTGTATATTTTGACAATAGTAACTGGCAGAGGAAAGCTTAAATAAGCATTTTAATATGAAGGTGTATCATGATTTATAAAAAACTTATGTTTATTTTTAAAAACTTTTTTATCAAAGTTTTTCTTTCGTAATTTTAACATATAAACCAATTTTAAAAACATAATCGTTCCTGTTAATCTAATTAATATCATTAGGACTGAAATGGGTAAAGTTAACCGCTTTCTGCTTTTTCCTTAATCTGTGCTTTGCAGTATGATCAACTCCAAAGTGTCTGATAATTGTATAACCTTGATAGTTTTTATATACAGTGAATATTTACAGGAAGTGTTTCTCCATGTCCTTAATGATTAGGTCCAAGTGGACTTCCACTGATGCAGTCTATTTGTTGAGCAGTTTGAGTCCATGACCTAGATGAGATTCAGATTTTTTGGACTGCTTTAGCAGTGACATCAAGAACGAATCTAACGATCCACTTACTCTGAAGGATGAAACAGTGCAGTGATATTTAGGAAATCTTAACATTCCAATGTACATCAGTACTTTTTAGAAAATAAGTTCTATTTTGTTCTCCTCTTCTGACTAATTCTGTAAGAATTCAACCATATTGCAGTGCTTCTACATTCCGGGTACTTGGTTTCGGGCATTTGGATGTAATTTAGAAAGAAGTCCATAATAAAGGATCAGTGGTATCTGTACTGATATACGAAAGGAAGATGTTCCATGGTCATACATCAGCAATGCACCTCATATTTACCATTTAGAAGTGTGGTTGTTCTGCACATAATAAGCAATATGTCCATGGATTAATTTAAGCAATAATCATCAACTTCGATTCCTATGGCCGGCATTTTAGTTGCTTCCACTATAGTCTATTGAGCTCTTGTAGATAACTAAATCCATGGTAGTAGTTAGGATGGATGTTCTTTAGGTTTCAGCCTAGTTGTGAAACCACTCTTCAGTCTTCTGACATACAGGAGTGGAGGTGACAGAGTCTTTAAAGACTTTGTATTTCTAATTCCCTTGGAGGAGTTAAACTTCTGGCCTGTGTCTGTGTTGAACAGGATGTTGAGTCAACTACATCTTGCCATCCTCAGGGTAAAACTCTTTCACTGTCCTGCTCTCAGCCTGCCTCTGTGTCCTTAATACCAAGAAAGAGTCAGGAAACATTGGCCTTTGTAAGACTCTCTTTGGTTTGATGTGGCAGAAATAAACCTAACAAGAATACAGGCAATTGCTCAGATCCACAATGTGATTTTGAACAAAATAAACCCCAGAAACCTCAGGTTAAACTGAGAGGAGGGAAGACCAAGCCAATTGTTCTTTAGAAAACCTGGGAGATATTAAATTAATTGGTGTAGCTGGAATTAATCAGCTGACCCTGATTCTACTTGCATCTACCAGAGAAGAGATTAAGGGCCTGATGCAGAAGGAAGCACCCCTGTTCTTGCCACAAATGCATTTTTTTAAGGTAGCTGATGCCCCAGCCTAGACTGTGTGCAATCTCCTGCTATTTAGTTGAGATTCCACTGCTCTTCAGTGTGAAGAAAAGAAATATTTTCACATTTCGTAGTGTTGATTCCAGAGGTGGCAAACTATTTGCCATCCTTTTCACCGGGAAGAGGGAATATGATGAGCACCCAGCCAAGGAAAATACTACTCTTCTTCCTTGTCATAATGGTATACTGTAAGTGTCACTGCTTTAAAAGTTGGTGTGTTTTTAAATTTATTTTTTAAATTTTAAATGGTCACTTGGGGTTTTTTTTGCTTTTTAATATGTCTCACTTTTCAAAAATGTAGAGTCTAGTATGAGAACAGCAAATTGTGTTTGATTTACACTCTGAACTGTTTGATACAGTCTTATGTTAGACACAGCCTGGATATAAGATACACTGAAAAACTTCACTTTATTAGAAATACCTCCCTTTGAACCATGACATTTCTTGAAATGAGGTTAAGCAATTAAACAGTAAGGCGGACATTAGCAGTGTGGTTATTAGGAAAACAGCAGAAGTAAATGTCAATGAAATCATATTCTTCTCTGTCAAACACTGTTTTATTGAGTTAACAAGCAGTGAAGTCAGGAATTAAATCAACTTATAGCTACAACAAATTTAAGTTATCAATAGTATGTCAAAATGAGTTGAAATCACTTATATAAACTGAAAGAGCACTTAAGTATATTCAAAACCAAAGCAAATTTTTAGAAGACTGTAAATAGAGTGGGAAGAAGCAGAGATAAGCAAAAATTTTTAAAAAAAAAAAAAAAAGAAAAAAAAAAAAAATAAAAAAAAAAAAAAAAAAAAGACAAACAAAAAACCCCCCTCGATCTTACCAAGTGGAATAAATTGAAAAATTGCTGGAGACACTGGATAAACTGAAAAAAATAATTTAAAAAGTGGTAACTTAATAATTAAGTAGTTACATACTTAGTATGAGAGCGTGGAAATATTGAATGCATCAAATCATTTAAAATAATGTAAATAAGTAAAATGAAACACCACTAATAATATAGTTAAGCCATGTCTCTCAGTCCCTTCCACTGCTTCACTAACATCAACTTGATTCAGCTGTTTTTCAACTTCTTACATCAGCTGCTGTGTGCTTTCACTGCTTCTCATCTCTTCTTTAACTGTATCACTGCCAAAGTGGACAAAAAGATATAATTTAGTGATCATAATTTAAGGTAGGTGGCATGAACGTTCACTGGTAAGGGAATAAATTTCCTAATGTGTTCGTGGATCTAAAAAATTCTTATATGTGTTGTCTCTCTCCCAGTCTGTATGGAGGATTCGTATTAGTAGTCTTTTCTTTTTTTTCCCGTATATCTGTAATATAAATAAATATTTTGCATTTTATGTTCTCAGTTCTTTATAATCGTGTTTCGGTAGAATATGGCATTAATTGGCTTGGACCAGTGCTTGAAAAGATGTATGAAGATATTCTGATCCCTGCTGCAAATTAAAGCCTAATTAATTGATCACCATTTGGATTGACAAACCAAAGTCCATTAGGCTGGACTCTGAATCACTCCCTGAAAAAGCCCTCCAAAGCATTTTCCATTTGAGTTTTTTGTTAAATGAACAAATGTTTTCCCCTTAATCAGCCCTGCATTCCTGGTACAAGTTATGTATCTCTTACTCTAATGCCACTGATTAAAACCAGCCAACATACGTGGAGGTAGCGAGGGGCTATTCACACTGTAATCTTTCCTTCAGCACGAATTGCAGAAGATTCTTACGGCTGTACCTCTTAAGTCTTGCATGGAAATGGCTCTTGGACCTTTCTCAAGCTTAACCTCACGGAACCTTTGTGTGCCACCTGGGGCTCTTTGCTAGGCACAAACGTAAGCTTCATGAAACACTTACTCACAAAACATTTGCTACTCCTTGCGTCAGTCCTGGTTCACATGCCAGTGGCAAAAGGCACTTGCAGACCATACCAGAGAAACACTGAATACTTTCACTGTATTAAAAACTTGAAGGAACCTATGCTGCCCGTGTAGTTACATGGGATGACTGTTTTCTCCAGCACAGTGGCTGGAGTGCAGGTTAAATACCTGACGCCAATAACTAAATCAGATATTCTCAACAAAACCTGACCTTAAGGGAAAAGTCAAAATGGTTCTCTTTCAGCTGGCCTCAATCTACCCCCCTGCCTGTGCACCCAGAATTAACCAAAGAACTCCTGCTGATGTTAAAGCTAATTTAAATGTAAATCTAGATTAATCCCAGATTTAATCCAGTGCTCAAAATGTTGCACATTACACACATTCTGCTTTTATAGCAACCTGAAACCGATGTCTGTAATCTTACTCCAGAAAAATTTATTTGCCAGAATAGTGGATTATTTAATAGTCCATATAACTGCATAAGTAAAAAGTTCAGACTTCTACTGTTGAATAATGACTTTACAAGGCATTGTTTTGACTGTCATTTTTGTTTAAGTTAAAATAGAAAAACTAGAGGCTGGAGGAATAATAATTAACAGTATGCACCCCAAAGAAGAAAACATGAAAATAAAATATCACATCAGAAAGGAACATATGCAATAATGAGATTGAACTTGTGGGTGTATTTTAACCTCTCTAATATTACTTTGAAACTCTTGAAATGTGATTCCATAGCGACAAAAATGATGGCTGTATTAAGTGATTGCTTTATGAACTAGAGCTGCAGTAATAGCTAATGTTTGCAAGTATATTAATAGCATAGAAATGCATGGAAAACAAAAATCATTAAATTTTGAAAATCAGTTCCATTTTAGTAGATTTAATATAATACGGAAGTCCTTAGTTATTGCAGTTGAAAAAATGTACATACATTTCTGGCTTTCTGCGAATTTCTGTTTTCTGATCTTTACATATGTTAATATGTTTTCAAGTCTGTCTTCTAAATATTTTAAACATTATTACAGCACTGATTAAAATATACCCAAAGGTGTTTGATTAGATGCTTTCCAAAGGATAAAATAGATTATATCATGAAACTCATTACATTTTTAATTTAATGATTACTTCACAATAGTAAGATAGTAACATTTTGGAATATTGCATTTCATTAAGTACCTTAGTGGATTTTAACCTATTTTTTACTGTAAAGCACTATCTTGCATGCTCAGTTCATCAGTTAACTTACGTATGTGATAGTAAAATCTTGTATTTTACAAATTTATTATAGTAATCATAGATAGAAACAGGGCAAAGATCTGCTTGTTTTAATACTGCTAAGAAAAAAAGGTTGGTAATGATGAATCGTGGAATTACAAAATATGTGTAAGATGAAATTTTAAAAGACAGTTAAGCAACAAGTGGGTTCAGTAAGGGCTTCATATTCTACTTCATTTCAGAAAAGGAACAGAATCAGCTGATAATGGCTGTGTGTGCAGGTTGATTTCAGGATCAGTGAAGCATTGCTAGAATACACTGTTAGTAAAAACAACTTAAACTTGATTTCAAGGTTTAAATGGAACATAGTGTTATTTTTAGGAAGGGAATGATACTCAAAATTTGAAACTGACAAAATATAATCTACAATGTATGTGATATTAAGTGCAGTTAGTGGAAACTGATGGCTTTCAGTAAAACAATGACCCTTTGATCTAGAAGAAGGTATTGGAAACAAATTTAAGTTATGCAGGTAAAGCAGCTTTATAAATTAAAATAGTGGTCTAAATTGTAACAGAAGATAATGATAATTTTGCCAGATATCATTCCATTCCTACTAATATGTTATATGATATTACTTGAAAATATTAACAAATACTGGGGAAAGAGGTTGTTTTGGCTACTTGTGTAGTGGGAGGTATTTCTCAACAGTTCAAAAAAGGAATCAGAAATGTCTTCAAAGACCAGTTAGGGACTCCAGCAGACTTTTTATAATAACCATTTGGCTTCATTTAGCTGTCATTTTCAGAAAACTCTGCCAGAGAGTAAAAAAGTCTGATCTGCTTTACCTCTCAATATATACACTGTGAAACTTTTATTTAGGCTCATCTTGCAAAAGTTGAATAAGTATAGCTCTTAACCGTAAAGATCAAGAGAAACCAAGCTTTTCAATACATCTTTGAGATGTATTATGTTCCTGATTGTATAGGAGGATGAATAATTCATGTTCTAATATCCTTGTTTTCTTAATCATTCTTTTTCAATACTTAGTCGTGATGTCACATAAATTTGATATGTAATCAGGGGGAAGCCATAAATGCTGATATTTAGCCTGAACCAGTAAGCAAAAAAAACCCACAAACCAACTCTCTGCATTCTTTGACTCTCCATCCCACATTCTGAGGGACTGGGTTTGAAAAGAAGTTTATGCAGGTCAGCAGAAGTTGTCGTCACTGAAGAACACACAGCAAGTCTACCTATTCTGTTACTTGCCATAGATAGTGATGGACTTGGCAAATCTTTGTGGGAAAACTGGTCCTTTCCGTTTATTCAGCTGAATGCTTGGTGTTTCATCAGCGCATTGGGGATTCAAACATCCTGCCGGAATGTTTGTCCATCTCAGGATATGAGTCTTTCTGGCTGGTGCCAATTAATTTAACCCATGAGGTGGCAAATGAACTAAATTGCTTCAGTAATTTCTACCTAGTTTTCCAAGTAGATGGAAGATTATGTTTTTGGGTTTTTTTTAATAGAAGATACATGAAAATAAACATGTTTCCAGGGTTCAAAGGAAGAGCATGTGTGATGAAAGGCCTTCCTAGTTGAGTTCTCATCATGGAAGCGTCCATTGAATTGAATGTTGCGTAGTTTGTAGCAATAAAATGATCTTGCCCCAAATATATTTCCATTCTGAACAAACATAGAGCTGAGAGAGAGACATCTTACAAATGTAGAGACTAAAAACAGTAGTAAGACAAATTTTTTCCAGAGTCAGTTTATGCAGAACTGGGAACTAAACCAGGAACTTCTCAGGCCATATCTGATTTCTTCATAGGAAAAAAAAAATATCTTTATTTCTTACTGAACTCTTGTATACTTCAAGTTCTCTAACAGTGTTTGTATATTGACATCAAAATTCTTGAAATTGTGCAAGAACCAAAAAGATCTTATAGACTGAACTAGTAAGTCATGATTTCATAAGTCTAAAAATGCCTCTAACAGCAGCTGTATATTCCTTGGCAGGACTCACGCTTTAGAACTAGCATCTAAAACTTCGCAGTTTGGGCCTCAATTAAAAGTGTATTTACACATGAGCTACAAAATGGTCCTGTTTCATTGATTTTTCCGTATGTGGTGTATAAACAACATGGAGGCGTATCGGTGGAACTGTTTTGTTAATAAAAAATTCCCAAATACTTTTTCCCCCTGTTATTATACTGTATTGGTTGAAGCCTGCAATGAAAGTGTGCTTCATTGGTGCCATATTAATGATACCTTTATGATTCCATATACTTCAAAATATAAGTTAGAATGGGTATTGGTTAAATATTTTAAATAACTCTTTATAATATCATTCAAGCAATGTCAAATACAATTTTTATTTTAAAAGATTTTGTTGGAATTTAGTCTGAAAATATTAATAACAGCTTACAGCAGGTAGGGTATAAAATAACACTGTATGCTGTCTATTTAGTTTCTGGTTGAAAAAGCACAGCAGTACTTTAGTTCATTACCTTTGAAAAAAAACAGTAACAAGATAATACAGCTGCCTCTGATTAAGATGTAAATTCTTTCTAATTAGAATGTAAATTCTTACATTTAAATGAAGACATCAATTGTCAGGATGCCATATGATATCTTATTCCACCTTGCCTGAATGAAGCCCTCACTGTTCATCTATGGCACTAAAATAGTTTTGCAGTCCCTTTGTTCTCTGATTCTTGTAATATTCTCTCTTCATGTTCCCTTTACACATTGCTTTTGTTTGTTTTCCCTCTGCATCTGATATTGTTGTGTCTTGGGATTTTGCAGAAATTTGGAATGAAAATTGAGTTCAGTCAGTGCCAGTATTTGCTTGTGCCTCAATTACTTCTGCTGAATTTTCCTCAATGCAAATCAGGCAGGTTGCATAAAGTGATGCATGTATTTGAAATAATTAATTTTCCGTAAAATGATGGATCAAGTCCAATCAACCTTCATGAAATCTAAATAAAAGAATAGAGAATTAGAAATTAATTAACATTTTGTGTTGCTAATACTTTATTATGCAGTCCAAACTATAAATAATAAGTTTTATTTTTGAGCATAACTTTTTATTATGAACTGTTGATGATAACCTTTGACATAATTATCTTGTTAAAATATATCAGTATGAGTATATTAACCTAAATTTAATGTCATGGAAGGCATCGTGAATTAATAACATTTTAAAGCAGAAAATTACAAGATACAGAGAGTTTAAGAATTGACCCATTAATTATTTTTGCGTGTAAAACTCTTCTGCAGAGTTAAGACAATATGTGTCTACCAGTTGATTTTAAAGTTTTTCATTTCATTGTTTTATTAAATCTTGCCATAATACTAAATCTTACTAAACGAGAACACGTCCTTGGATTTTTTTTGTTGGAAGCCTGGTTTTAATCAAATACCTATGTAGGAAAAGTTTACATTCTTTTTCCAAAAGCATACCTTCTGTTGCTACTCCAAATCATTCTTCTTTTCACCATTTTTGAGCCATAATAATTTTTAGTATGTAGTTTTTGCTGGAGCGTTTGATGCCACTAAGATTCTCCACGTATCAGACTTGGTCATAAGTAGTGACTCCAATTTTCGCAAAACAACACAAATTTTAATATAAATAGGAAAAGATATTTTGATCTAATGTAATTAGATAGGTATGTGTTGTATAAATATTATTCATAATGCCTTTATGTACAGAAAGGTATAATTATGACCAAATTGCTAGTAGTAATAACAGTTTATATGATGATACCAGTTTGACTGATATACCTGTATCACTGATCTAATTAAAATATTAAATCTAAAGATCAGGAGAAGTTGAGTAGAGTTTTAAAAAGTTAGAAAACATGCTCGTAACTATAGTTAGTTAACACTGGTGTTAGCATCATTTATAGTTTAACAGTTCTTGTCATAAAATCTTTCATGAAGAGTATTACACTGTTTTTTTCCAACTGCATTGTAGCAGGTGTCGCTTTATTAACAAACACAAAGGTTGTGCTTGTTTGTTAGGAGACAGTCATAAGAGTCTTTAATGTTGGACTTGTTTAAGTCGTCACAAGCAGAAAGCTCACTACATTAGAAAAATGTGACTCACAGAACACAAGTATGTTATCGGCTTTTCTCCTTTTACCTCTCAATACAAAAGATTTGTATATGAGTCCAGTTGTAATACACCTATAACAGTCTCATCAAAGTGGAAAATTAAATACAGTCTTTCAAATCTTTTTTTCTTGGTTAGGAACTATGAAAAATGACTGTAACTCGTAAGTTCAGATATACCACTTCTACCCCTGAGAATTGCAAAATAAGCACAAAATGTAATTATTCCTGGGAAACCTCCAGTCTTAAGTGGTTGATCAGTTGGCACACAAGTAGCTTTGCATCAGCAAGGACGTAAACTGTGCATTAAATTATTTGTCAGGTGAGGCCTTATTACTTATGCATATAACTGTTACAGTTCACAAGAGTTAGTCTATTAGATAATATTAGATGGTCAGGTATTCTCAGGTACAGTATTAATAACTTTGGGTGTCTCAAGTGATTCTGACAGTTTCAACAGAAGAGATATTTAAAAATAGAATTTATAAGTAACATTAAAATAGGCTGCATAATGTATTGTCCAGTGTCGACCTAAATTCTGTCATTTAAGAGAAAACTGATGAAATACAGAAGTATTTTATATGAAGAAGCTTACTCTGAAATTCTGGAGGACTCTACTGTTACCAAGTGCCTTATTTAATATTCCTTTAAAAACATTTACTAGTACTAAAAACTGATGCACCTTGTTAAAAGGAAGAACATACCATGATCTTGAAGAAATTCAGTTATTTCCATTGGGGCTAGTCAAGACCAGCTAAGTATTAAGAAATTACCCTGTATTCACTGTGTCACATTCTGGCCTTTAGAGTGATTCGATTTCAGAGTGTGTGTGCGTATATACATACATATTTTTTCTAGGATGCTTTGGGTGCTATATTAATATTTGTAATATTCCAAACAGATAATGGATTAGTGTCATGTTTCATAATATAAACGATAACTCTTTTAGTGGCTGAAGAGGAAATGACTGTTCAGTTTGGCCTAGATATTGAAAGGGATAACAAGTACGATACTTTCATCCAAGTAGACTAACATCCAAGAAACATGATATAGATAACATTAAAATAAAAATAAATACGTGTACACAAACATTTGTATATGTAAAATAAGCTGAAGGAATATAGAAACTGAGCAGATTCTAGCCTTTGAGGGGATTTGTTAGAGAAATAACAAATAGGATCATTTACAAAAATTTTCCCTCTATTGCTTTCTTTCCTCAAAAGTGTATCCTGTGGTTTATCTAGGAAACAAAGAATTTTACAAGTCGTCTTCACAGCTGCTTCTTTATTAGGTTTGGTAATTTTTTTGAATGAGAGGAGCAGACAGTAAAAACCAGGTCCAATAAACAATCAAATTATTCACTTTCAGATTTTCTTTAACCACTTGATCTGCACCCAGCCCCTCCAGTGCTTTTGGTGTGGCAGGTTTGAAAAGGTGATGGTGATATACTTCCTTTCCTGCAGCACAGCGATTTGTCCTGCATCTTTCCCTCCTGGAAATTATAGTTGGTATCTTTATTGTATTTTACTTCATTCTATATTTCACTTGCATATTTTTTTCTCTAGAAAAAAAAAAAAATTCACCTCCTATTCACGGTTCATTCTGTTCATCAGTCTGACCAATCTGATAATTTCTCATTCATCATAGACATTGTAAATCACATCTCTAGAGCTTTCTTTGCAGTCCACGTCTCTATTAGTTCTCTTTCTGTGGAAGGGATCCCAGACCTTCCTGTCTCCTGCAAGAGTCTACTGCCGTATCAACGGGACTGTTTAAAGTGTGAGTTTGTGGAAGTAATCTTATTTATATCCTACCATTAACTAATTTAGTTTTCACCTTCAGTAAGTTCTAGAATGGATCTACCTTTTGTGGCTAGCCTATAGTCTCTGTTTTTATATGCTGATATGTTAAATTTTCTGATGAATCGAATCTCAGCTGTAATTACAGTCTGTTACTGTCTTCACTGAATCCCTCAGTAGGATGTGTCAGCAGAGAAGGTGAATTACATTCTGAGTCACACCAGGCTCATATCTCCCATTCTCTAATAGTGTCTCTCACGGACATATCTTTCTCAGTTCTGCTAGAAATTCTCATTAGTTATTGTCTTGTCTTGCTTTAGACATTTCTTCTTCCTGTGATGTTTTTAACTACTACTAACTTTGGGAGAGTGTGACTCTGTAATAATACCTGTGTAGCAAAGTTTGTTATGGTCCCCTTGCCAAGGGAAAGTCTCTCTTCCTTCCCCTCCTGTCTTTTTTTTTTTTTTTTTTAATTTTTAGTGTATTACATTAGTAGGGACCATCTTGAGGGCTCTGTTCCAAAGACATAAATATCTTTTACAGATTCAGCACTATCAAGGTCAGCTTCTTCACATTTTTACACTGCCTATGTTAAACCCCGATGTATTGCTACAGAAGTCCAGCAACCTATTTCAATTTTGTATGTAAATCAATTAGATTTGTTTTGCCTCCTGGTGTTATTTTGCCACTATTTAAATTGGTAAGAGAACTGTGTAGAGCACAAGTGTCATTGCAGTCAATTCTTAGAACACTTCAGCTAAACTTTGGGTTGAATTTCAGTCTATCTACAGAGAATTCCGTCGGTTTGAGGGGGTTGTTCTGAATTTTGAAATATTTAAATATTCCACAAACAGTTTTACTTGTCTTCACCAAGTAACTGCGAGGCAAACTGCCAGAGTTTATTGTACTGATCATTTGTCTCTACAGTTGGTGAGGAAACAAAGACATTCTGCCATATTAATGGGGAAACATCTGCCCTTTAAAAGAAAGAAGTCTGATTAAATAAAGGAGAATAACTTATATTGTCAGTATGAGAGAGAGTGTGGAATAATTAGTGGGAAATTATAGGTCAGGTGTAGGGTTTCTGTGACATTTTTGGTCCCTTTTATTAATCCTGCCAGTTTTTGCCAAAATGAAGGCATAGATAAGAACTTAAGTTAAATTCCTAGTACTAGCTAGACCTGTCAAAGACATCTGAAAGATTCAAAACTAAGCAATTAAAAATGCATTTACTATGATCTTTGTAGCAGGATTCCCAAAATTGCAAACTGATGAAGTAATACCTTTTCTTCCTCCAGAGCCACAAGAGGAAAACCTTTTCCCTCACATGATGTATTATGCAAGTTAAAATGAATTAAATGCATGTTTATGATAATTTTATTCTTCATTTTACTTAGAAGTGGAGAGGTGATGGAATGAGAAACAAATATTTTGAATAGATGTTCTCATAGAGTAAATGAAAGCAATGCCAAGTGCATGAATAAGTCATAGTAAAAACAGTTCAGACACTTATTTTGGAAGTACATAGCATTATTTTGCCTAATGTGAACATTAGGTATGGCTTTTGTGTATATTATGTCCTGAATATGTCATCAAAAAGCTTTTTTCTGAATAAACTTGCTTAAATTACGGATACAAGGACCCAGCTTATTTTAAACTATGCTTTAAAAAGCATGCAGAATAGAAGTGACATTGAAACACATTCCAGGCATCTGTTAATTTCATTTGCTGTATTAATTTTTAAAAATTGAGAGATGGCTTCAAAATTGTGTATAATAACGTTCACTGTTAAGCAATAGAATAGGCAGAGGTTTTGTTTTTCACTTTGTTGCTGGTTTTACACTCTATTTTAAAAGAGGGACCCACTAAAGCAATGCAGCTTCTACCAAGTGTGCATATCCATCACTAAATTCCCCCCTACCATCAACCAGACCGAGCCCATCAGCCTGCATTAGCAGTATAAAAAAGAAGTTGCAGCTTTAGGCATTAAAAATAGGGAGTTTTCTCGCTGAATGCTGACCTACGTGCATATACCTGTGGCCTGATTTGAGAACCACTTCTGCAGAGAACTGTATGCCTACATTACATTGTGAACTTCAATATGAACCGTTTAGCAATGTAATTGTAAAAATTCAAGTCTCCTAAACCCGAAGATAAAAGCACTTCTCAGCAGGTTGGTAGTACTGAGTAGCATAAATAGTACGAACGCATAGATGTTGAGTATTTTGAGTAAGTACGAAATAAATCGTTGTACAAAGGAGTTGTGGGTGGCACTACTTTGAAATAAAAGTAGACCTGTCTAAAATTGCAGTTTCAAGTAGTTTATACATACAGGTTGTTAGCACTCACACGCAGATGCTTCATTCCAAACATTCACTAAAAAGACCATTGAGATATGTGTTGTCAAAAATATATAAAGCAACAGAAATATACAAGAAAGTGAGTGCATTACAGGAACTTTGACAATAAATCTCTTATGGACATTCACCTATAATTTACAGTCATCCAGGTCTGGGTGATGCTGAGAAAACTATGTCCAATTATTTTCAAAGTCCAAGTGAAATGGTGGTCCCCTACACCTCTATCTGCCTTGTCCTGTGGGGTTATCAGTGGACTCTGTTTTCTTGTCAGAAACGGATGCCAGTCTTCCTACTCAAATGAGTATCAGATGCATCCTTCTACATAAATGTTCCCTTAAACTTCTACCTCAGAGTATATGAGGCTTGAAGCGTTCCTTAGGTATTACATGTCTTCATACCAAATTTCGCAGTTCTGTAGTTAAAATTCAAATTCTTTCTACTGCTCCAGCTGATAAACCTTTAGTCATTCCAAAGACTTCTCGCAACTGGTTTTGTCTTTAACATAAAATATTGGTATGATCAAATGACTTAAAAGCAATCTGGGCTGTTAAACTTTAGCAGTTTCCATTCATGTGTTGTTGCAGGTAGGGACTGCATTTGTTTTATTTTTAATGCTTCATTGCATTATTGGTGTTTAATATACACGTGTGTTCCCAGCAATTTTTTTTATGAACCTTGCATAAGTATGTAAAAGAAACTAATAAAAACTTAGCAAAAGCCTAATCCAAAGTTATATCTAAATAAATCATTGCCGCCACAACATGTGTGAAGTTCTTCTATACATTTTCTGTTTGTGTTTATACTATCCATGTGGTTAGAAGAAAACTTTCTAGTCTTTCATTTCCATAGCAGTCTGTGATTTTTTAAATTGCTTTCCTTGAATTGTGCTATTGGGGTTCTCCACTGCTCCAACCGTTTAAGCAGTCCAGCACGTTTTGGCTATCATCTTACACAGAAGAAAAGCAGAGGAGTAAACCATCTTTTTTACTAGTTCAGAAATCAGTCAAAACAGAATGGGATTAGCAAAATATTTTTTTCACAGTCATATAAAGTCAGATAAATAAGTCTGAGCACCTACATCCTTGTGAATATGCATGCTGGGGAGATACTTAATTGCCTAAAAGCTTAGGTAGTTCTAATTACATATTTGAAATTAAATTAAAATTTCTTTCATGTAAATGTTTCATGTTTTGATCCTGGGTGAGTCTGAACACAAATAGAGATGACCGTGCAGATGTACATAGTCAAATTTTAAAAGTTGACAGAATAGTTCACGCATGTATGAATTGCATATTATAAATAAATATTTCTGAAACTCTTTTTGATGACCCACCTATATGTGCTGAATTACTGATCTGTAATCGTTTTGCTGTTCCATGATAAATTGCTACAATGGCAACCTCATCCTACTGTAGAACAGCGTCCTCCCAGATCTAAGCCGACAACATGTATTCAGTTACAAATCGATGAAGATAATTTAATAAAAAGTTTATAAAAGTTCATCCTTTTTGTTATTCACTTAGAGGTTGTCCTTACTGACTATTGCAGTGCTAAAATTATATGTTGTTAAGTTATACGTTTTGCACTGTAGCTGTCTTTTTCCTTTGTATTTATTTAACATATAGAAGGCATTAATTATAGTCCAGGAGTCCAGCTGAGAGCATCCCACTATGCAGGAAAAGGGAGATGCCATTTTTGGAACTGACCAACAATAATCTGAGAAGTGCTAAAAGGTATGTTTTTAGCATATAGGGTAAATATTATTTTCTCACCTTCCCACATGCACTAAATCTCAGTTGTCAGTTTGTTACCTTGCTGTGGATATCTGTTAGAGTAAGAATTAAAGTCAGTTATTGTTCTTAAAAGTGAAGCTTTTTCCATTCATGGAAGCTATTTTTTTTCTCCAAAAATTGAGTCTGGTGGTGGCAGACACCTTAGGCACAGACACTTGAGCCACAATGCTGATCCAGAATATTTTTCATGGATGCCACAGACACTCTTCATGAATCTATATTTTGTCTGCTTGATGATTGCTTGACTATTGTGAGATCAGCATCTAATATGAAATGCATGATAGTTTTTTCAGAGAAAATATTTCTTTCAATGTTTTTTGGAAGAGACCCTAGGAGAAGGAGGTGGGATATTTTGAAATGGTTTTCTTGAAACTATTTGTATCTACAAATTGTACCAAATTTTCAAGGAGTTCAGCTGCCATTTGTACCGACCTAAAGGAGCTGGCTGTATTTACAAGTACTCGGTAATTTTTACAAGCAATGAAATGTGATGGCTACGTCATATTGCCACTTTCCAATCAGAAAAGTTGAATAATGATCTCCTATGAAGATTTGGTCGTTCTGACAGATTCTGATTAACAGTTGAATTCACAATTTTTACATAATTTACAGTACGTGCAGCCATTCAAGATGCTATAAATAAACAGTAACTACGTTAACCTATACATTCAGTAATATTTTATACAAATATACAGTATTTGAAAATCCATTACAAAATTGGCTACTTCTTCTAGGAGCATGTAGGTGTTCCTCTTAACATAAGTATACAGCTTATCAAAACAAAGGCCAGAATATACTCTACATATTATTTTAAAATAGCAAACTTTTAGTGAATTTGCCTTGCCTCTAACTTGGAGTCAAAATACAATTGTAGGATTCTTTAAAAAATATGTTCACTTCTACTTTCAATCTGTTGTGGGAAGAAAAAAACAAATATAAACTTTTCTCACTCTTGCCTGATTTTATGCAAGTTACTCCTTACATTTACTTAAAATTGGAGGTACCTCAGGCAAACCATGCTCCTAATTTTTGATATCATGTCCACACAAAGCGATCTTTTCACTTTTGTGTGTGAGATTTGACATTAGCAGGTCTCTGGGAGGATGAAGTTACAAAATAGTGCCAGTAAAATAATCTTTCATTTCCATGGGTGTGATATAGGTGAGAGGGTGTTCCCTTGTGCTTCTCATGTTTCCTTCCATTTATGACTTCTGCTGTACATTTGCTTGTCATTGCTCACAGGTTATTCATACAAAGCCTATTTAGATGGTCTTTCCCACACATCCAGTACTGAAATGAGATACCTCTATTTTTATTCTATTAAAATTAAGTCAGCAGAAAAATGTTCAGTGGTTATTAAACTGGCTGTGCCAAAAGAATTGTGATCTTGTCAACACTTGTAATCATTTTCTACCAGCACTCCATTGTAATGCAAATAATGAAATTATTTTTAAAATAAGCGTAATGGAGGTTCAAGGAGAAATGGCAAAATTTGCCATTATGTCATATATTCTTACACCTATGTGCACTACACCTTGTGCCTACTCTCCTAGTTAGTTTTTCTTCATTTCCAAGTGTTTGTGGGAAGAGAGAAGTGAGGGTACATCCGCTAGAGGAGCGGTAGGCTCGGAGTGGGAGTTATCATGCCCACACATACTGCTGCTGATCCTACTTCATCCCACTAACTGCTGTATTTTCATTATAAGCTTGGATTCTGTTTCCCTCTTTATTACAAGGATGTTACAGTTCTTTATGCTTCACTGACAGCTGGCAACAGGTAATGCTGGCTGTTATTTTGTTTACTCTAGTCAAGCGCATTCATTTCCAAATATAACCATGTTTTGTTTGCTGTATTTTTTTTCTTGGTGTGGTTGAATGCCATCCTAGGAAAGATGTGCATTGAGCTGGTATTGAATAAGTGGCTTGCCTTCGGCATTCATGAGTAAATTCTGTAGTTTTTGTTTCAAGGCTTTGACATGTCATCAAGTGTAAATCTATTCTAATGCCAAAATCCCTCTTGATGTCTGATGCCAATCAGTAGCTTTTCATCTTGAAAAAGGTAGTGAATAATTTGCCCTGTGGATATTACACAGATACCATATATGGCAAGAAGCAAAGAGAGGGGAATCCCATACCCATTTTTTAAATTCAAATAATCATGTTCAACCAGTTTGCTTGCCTAAATACCATTGGTAGTCTGGTACATTTTCTCGCTTTCAAGTGAATATTGAATACTTGTCTAATTTGCATATTTTCGATGTGTAGAAACAATATGCTCTTTCTGCTGCAGTATTTTATTTCATGAGCAGTAGCCAACGTGCTGAAATATGTGAATTATATTACATTTGTTATTTTAATAGGAAGCTCAAATCTTTTACCTCCTTCAGCTTCATTAGTGGCTTTTTTATATAAAAAAAAAATTAATGAAAAGGCATTTGCTATATAGGAAGGTCAACATTTTCTTTGTGAATGCAGTTTGCACCAATGATTTTGAATTTCAATGAACTGTAAGCCCTAAGAGTGTTGAATTAAAGGCATAAAAAACACTGTAGTTCACTCAACAGCTCAAAAGTATGTAATTTCTTTCCTTAGAAAGGAGGCGTACTGAAAACCTAATGAATGTGTTTATATAGTTGAATGCCACTCATATAGTTTATACTCAGAAGAAAGACACAAGTGGAGCTTTGTATTTACCTCCTTTTCAGTTTGAAATGTTACAAGATTTTAGGGTGCATGGAGGCTGTTGTGGTTATCTGATCTGACCTCCTGTGTAATACAGGTCATAGTACTTTGCACAGTAATTCCTGCATCAGGGCAGATAAATTCTTCAGCTGTAGCAAACATTTTGTGCAGAGTTTGATTGGTTTAAGCTGCCACCTTATCCTAAATCTCATATCAGTAATACCAATACTGTGAGGTATTTTCCTTATAATTTGTAGTAACGTTGAACCTTTCACCCCGAGTTACTCAAAACAGCTTTCATACCTTAATTAAACTTTAGGTTTTATCATTATTTTAAAATGACAAGTCATATATATCCTTTCCAATGTAGTTAATCACAAATAGAATTTAAACTCATGCTCTTTTGATTTAACTCATGAATCATAAAAACACTCATTAGCTGATTCACTAACCGGTGGTGATTTTAGGCTGAAAAATGTAATCATAATTATAGTAAGTTAATTTTGTCAGGTTTAAGAATAACTTAAAATTACAGTGAACCCAAACTGATATTTAAAGGTGTTTGCTGCTTGGGGTTCAAGTTCTCATTCTAAAATCTTCAGGCGCGCTGCATTACATACTGCGGTGCGTGTACAGACTGCCTTCATGCATAAGAGATCCCAAAGAACTTTAACAACTGTGTTTGTACAGGAAATTATCCATGTATTATTTAATTGCAGCTTTCTTTCAGGAATGAAATGCAATAGCTGTCCAAGCCCTCAAAACTAAAAGTTTATTTTGGAAAAATGTAAAAATTATTGTATCCAAAGAAAATATCTGTTAGCAGTAAAGTAAGCAAAGATTAGCTTTTTATCGAGGGTAGGGTTTTGCTAGATCAGGGTTAATAGCTGACCTCTTCAAAAATGCACCCTCTAATACCCCATGACAGTTGAATTCTAAATCTTGTATCTCATCTAAAAGATCCAACACTAGGACAGATAATCTGACACCTAACTACTAAAAAGTAGCCAAATAACAATATTCTATTTTCCATTCTGTTTTCTTCCCTGTGGTAAATTGGTCACCCACTTTCAGTTAACGTCAAGATATTCTTGGTGTTTGTTACAGTTTTGGTGTCTATATAGACAAACTAAGATGGATTTAGCATAAATTAAAAATATTGTGTTCTAAATCCAGTTTCTCCAGTAATCATTCAATGCTGTAGATTTATAGGAAGCAATATGTGATATCTCTCATCACTGAAATATTTCATCCTAATACTATTTTTTATGTTTGTAATGGTAGTTATAGTGGTCTAGTCAGGTAGGGACCAATGAGCCATAGAGACCGTAAGTATACAAACAGAGCAAGCAGATGTTCTTTGCTCCATCCAGACAGAGACCTGGCAGAGAATAAACACATAACATGCAAGTAAAAAAAAAATATAAAGAAATCAACACCACCGAATATCATATTCTGCCGAGTTTATTCGGAGGGAGAGGGACTTAAAGGATAAGCTAAATTAAAACAAAACTAGGGAAAAAAAACATTGAGCACAAGAAGATGATGGCAGTGGGGCAACAACGGAAGATAACGTAGATGATAAGTGAAAATGAGGTAGGGACTAAGAAAGGGAGGAGATTGGAGCAAACTGCACAAGGCAGAGAAATATTTGCCAAACCTATAGGAAATTTTCTTATTACCTGAATCTCCTTACTTTGACTGCTTCTGCATCTTTTCCTACAATTTCGAGGTCTAGCTAGGTCTGGCTAGTTTTCTTCCCTCTTTGCTCTCCTTTCTTGCAGCCCTGTGCTGTAGAATATATGTGAGCCTAGCAAAAACAGTCTCCTGTTTGGCTGCTTCTGCTAAAATCCAGGCTACTAATTTCTGGGGAAATAGCTTTTGGGTTGGTTTTTTTTTGTGAAGGGCTTTGCAACTCTGAATACATTTGTAGGTATGGGTAGGAAGCATTACCTCATCTCTGCTTGGCTTGCAGTCACTAGAGTTCTCAACACTGAAGAATTCAGTTTGGGCTCTGTACCCAGAAGTATGGCTCCCATGTCTAGCGAAAGTAAGATGGAGGAGTATCAACTGCACCGTGGATTGGACTTCTTACCCCGGAGGGTGGGGGGCTTGCAAGACATCAATTATTCACTGCTGTATTAAAATTATGGTTGAATTTTTGATCAAGTCTGTACCTAACTTCCTGGTCTTCCTTAGCCTGGTAAATTTTTCCATAATATTTTCTTTCTGACAGAAAGGAAGATATTATAGACATGTTCAACCACCCTTTGTCTATAGAGAACTTCGATCAGGATCTTTGCTTGTAACAACTTCTGTTTAAAAAATGTATTGAGCTGCAGAAGGCTACTTCAGTGCGGATTGACCTACAGCCTTTCCACAACAAAACTGAAGCCTGCCAACAGTAGTTAAAATGCTAGGTGATCTTAGCTTTACCATCCATTTTGCCTCAAACCAGGATAAGTTAGACTAGGCAGAAGTATGGGTTTCTGTGGCTATATTTCTGCCAGTGTCTTGCTGGGGATCATACAAGAGATCTCTGTCACAGTACTGGAAAAACTGGAGTTTCCTGGATAAGTACCTTAGATATTGGGCTGTTTATCAAAGAACAATGTAGGTATGTGTGAAAAGTGAACAAGGTGATAATGAGTAGGATTCAAATAAGGAAAATAAATTACCTAAATGAAGGTGTGATGAGCTAGAAGTGTAAGTAGTGAATGTAGGAAAAAAAAGAACATCCAGAGGTGATAGTTTTTGCAGTGGAAAGGTAGATGACATACAGCAGGAATTATGTTAAGAATGAACTATTAGATTTCCTTGGGCTGGAAGGTTTTTGTGACTATTTTAGAAAGTTAGATTCAATTTAAATATATATTAATCTTCTCGTTCCCACCATCATATAAAATAATTTTATGAATAACAGTTAAGTAATCACCTACTTTTTTAACTTATTTTTAACATTTGATCATCAAATAGATCTACTTTCTTCAGGTCAGATTTAAAATACAGATTACCACTTGCAATCAGGCTTGGGTTCTCAAAAAAGTCCCCTCGCACTGCCAAGTGACTTTGATGAAGCTGCACTCAATGAAACTGAGCATGGAAATAATGTGAAATCTGGATATAAATGTTTTGTTTGGATTCTTTAGTTTTCCCCTGTACCACTGCAGCAAAAGGACATAGGCTATGAAAGCCTGTGGTCTCCAGGAACCCAGCTCTGCTGCTAAAAACAATTATAGGGAACGGTTGCTGGGCAATCAGCCATCAAGTAAACTGAGATCCCTTAGCTTTCCCATACTTATCTTGATTAATGATTTAGCTAGTCATAAAATACAGTGTATTTGTAATTTAGATAGAATACTTCATGTTTTTCAGGGGAAATAAAAAATGTGTCTCATCCATAAAAGCCTTTCTTCTGGTCGAAATAGGCTGTAATTAATATTATAAATAAAATCAAATTGATATAAATCTCTAGTATGTTTTAATGGCAAAACCTTTTACATTTGCCATGATAAATAGTACAGAAAGCATCAAACTTGTTATCATTCACAGTTCTTTCAGTTGACATTTTATGAATTATTTAAAAAAAAAAAAACAAACATGTTACCTGCTTCTCAATTGTTTTCAGCAATACAAGGTTTGATCCAACTTTGATTAGCATTCATAGGAGGCTTTCCATGTGCTTGCATAGCACAAGGATTGGGTCTGAGTCAAATGCTACTCAAAAAAGCTAAACTATCGTGTTATAGGAAATATTTCTCAAATTTATTTTCATCTTTGGTTTAGCCACATAGTATCTCAGTATAATTTTTTTAATAGCAAAATACTGAGCAGTTTCTTTCAGACTCAGCAGAGACTTTCTTTCAAAATGAACAGTAATGTGCCAAGGTAGTGCCTTTGGTATTCCATTTGAACAAATGTAAAAGGCATGGCCAAAACTATCTTTACCAAGTTCTATAAATATACTAAAAGATAGAATAATGGTAACCACATACATGAGGCACAAATTGCCTTCAAAATGTCCATGTAAATTTTCCCATAAAAATATGAAAGTGACATTCATTCACAATGTCAGAAGAATATTATTTTTATGCTTTGGCTCTACAGGCTTAACACATGCACTAACTTCTTTATGATTTGTTCTGTCTCAGGGCTATTTTCAGTGTAATCTTTTTATGGGGCTATATTATGTACAAAAATACCGTTTTCTTGACATAAAACGTATGTTCATAGGACGATAAAAATGCTGCTTCTTTTGGGTGCCCAGGACAATTAATAATGTCTAAATTATTAAAAGACAAAACATTTTATTGCAAAGTTCAGAAAAGAGTTTCAAAGTTACCTCTTTTTTTAAATTATTCTTTCTTCTTAGAGACCAAGAAAAAAGTTTAGATAGTTTAGCTTATCTAGCTAAGTTTAACCGGATGCATTCATACCATTGCAAGAATGCTACACGTACATAATGCAAACAGGTATATGTATATATGTGTCTGCGTATATGTATATACACACGCTTTTTGTAACCTTCGGAACATGGATTAACAACTTTAAATCGTTCTATTTTAGGTCTTTTAGACGCTTACAAAAATTGCTGTTTATTTATCTAGTTCATTTTTAAAAATCAGACTTTTGCAAACACATTTTAAGACTGTTTTTCTTGTGAAATAATTGCAACTGAAGTGGTCAGTATGCTGAAGAAGAATGCAAAAATGGGAAATAAAAAAGAACAAGGAGGCAATGATTTACATATATTCCTTAATAAATTTTTTCCACAGTCAAGTATTGTTATCATCAAGTTTAAAATTCTTAATGATTAATTCATTCCATCCTATACAGAAGATAGATAGATTTTTATTGAACATCTTAAAACATACTTTACTTCTTAAGTATCTAACAAGCTTCAGAACAGGTAGTAGTAGAACTACTTGATAATTTTCAGACAGGTAGTAGTAGCGTTGAGTTTGAAGATCAGTGAAGAGCAGTTCCTTTTTGTCACAAATAAAGTTCTGCCTTTGATTTTCCGTAGTATAACACTGAGGACCAGAAGAAATACACATTTTAGTATTATAGTTGCCCTATAATTTCATATAAGGAGTTTTTCATTTGACATGCATCCAAGAAAATCTATTTAGGAATATTATTTTAGGAAAATCTATTGCCTTAAGAATCAAATTCTAGTAATTGTTTAATATTTACACTTTTCTCCATTATTAACCAAAACAGTTGGCCAAGATTGTTTCAGCTAAGAGGAAAAATCAGTACTGAAGTCAGGAGTTTCTCAGTAATTTTGTTTAATTGATAACGAAATAGCATGGTATCTTCTTTAATTCTGCTTTTCAGAGGAAAAAAAGAGACAGTGCCCTCTTTATTAATAAATTGATTTTGGTTTGCATCAAAGGAACACCTGAATTGATTGTTTTACCTCCTGAGGCACCACATCAAGACCACTCATAAATCTATCTACCCACTTCTACTTAAAAGGGGAGGTTGTTTGATGACCATTTAATGAATACTTTACATATATACATACACACTACTAAAACTTTCTACTTGCAGAGCTTTCATTTACTTTAAGTCTTTTCAAAAATGTCTTGAAATTCTGCAAATAAAACAGCATTCTTTAACAAGAATTAATTCATAACAGGCAAAGAAAATTATTTTAAATACTATTCGTGTTCGTCCTCTTAGAGAAATGGTATCTGAAACTGGTTTCTTACACAGAAACCATTGTCTGCACCCTGTGGTGTCAAAATGCAACCACTAAAATAATTATTTTATTTTATACATGCACCAGTTAATAATCCATAGCTGTACTTTTGCTGTGTTCTTCAAATTTCCTATTAGTTCTTTTGATTATGTCCATCTTTTCTTATGTGCTATACTTGAAATGAAGAATAAGCAAATGGAACCAAGTCCTTTCCTGGAGCATAAACTAGAATTATTGTTCTTGCGTGTCTCTCAATATGAGAAATGAATAACTTCCTTCTACCATTAAAGTGACTTTCAACTAATTGCTCGGCAGAAATTTATGTGCAGGGTGAAGGCCATAAGCTAGCTTTGTGTCATATAGATTCGATGTTTCCTGGGAAAAAAGGGAAAGTATGCCAAAAAGGCAAATATCATCTTGAATTCATTATTTACTTCCTGTATTTATTAAAAAAACATATTTTAATACATGCAGACAGAAAATATTAGATTGGACATAGTAATAATAGTAAAGTCATTTTGATTAGCAACAGGGAGACGATATTATAATTTCTGATGTTCAGTATTTTATTTTAGAGGGACAAATTAGGTGAGCATTTCATGCACTTAAATAATGTTTATGTCTCCTTTGAACGAGACAGATACCTTAATTCCATTATTCTTTGTGTAATTTCCTTTTATTTTTATGTCTTTCTTGTTAGAACAAAATGAAAAAGTAACTTTATGAAGTAATATAACTAGCTGAAAGACTTGAGTTTCTTTCCATTTTCTTGCTTTGGGGTTTTTTTTGTGTAAGTGGAGTAAGTCCGTTTTCTCTGTTCAGATTTCTGTGCAAAATTCCTCACAAGAAAAATCTTTCAATATAATTGTAATAGTAGTTCTCTTGTTCACCTTGCAACAAAACAAATCAGTAGGAGGCTGGTCCAGAAAACTTGAATTCAAGCTGTCAATTCAGCTTCGTAATAAAGCCTTTTCAGATCCTCAACCTGCTTCTGTGTCTGATTGCCCTACACACACAGTGTTCTTTCTGCTGGTCTTACCTCAAGTCAGCAGGTAGAATCTAAACGAAAATAAAATTTTAAAAAAAAAAAAAGCATGAAATATCCAAAAAACCATAAGAGATGTATCAGTGAGAGAACCTAGTAAGTCTCCTTCTGTTGCCTGATAAAAAAGACACAAATGCTATGCCCTTGGCCTCTTCACCAACTAAAGACCTAGAAATGAGCTGCACAAAGTAACTCCAGTTGTATGTAGAAGCACTCAGTTTGGTTCACTTTTCTATTTCCTCCCTAAATTAATGCAACATGAAAGAACCATATGAAAAGCAAATTATAATTAATTTCATTCTAGTAACTTATTTTCCATTCGAAAAAAATTGATGAGTAAGGGAAAAAAATTTGAGTGATTGTATATAAAGAAATACCTCAGGTATAAAGGGTAAATAAAGGGAGCTATTGAAAGATTTGTGTCTTACAAAGTGGATAGTTCAGGAATTTCTATTTCATTTTCTAAAGTGTATTTTCAGCCTTCAGGCTAATATACTCTGTCCCGGATAAGGGAGTTTTGTCTTACTGCCTGTTGTTTAGGCTGTAAAGTGTGACAGTGTCTCCTTTTTGGCTGAAAGAGTCAAAAGTAAGAAAACTTTGGCTTGTCTTTTGAGATGTCTTCAATGGAAAATGTCTTTTCTTGACTCAATATCAATTTTTTTGTCATAAAATGTCATAAAATATGGAAATGACATATTGATGGTGGAGACTCAACTAAGCAGCCCATGGTACTAAGTGCCAGTCCATAGAAGAGAGCTTTGGAAGAAAAGGTTGTCAGTTTGTTTAAAAGAAAAGAACAACTTTCTCTCCAAAGCTTGACTCTTTTCCTGAACGTTCACAGGGAACCTTCAATACATTTAGGCACAGCCGTCATCTTCCCACTAGTTCCACATCTTAAAAATAAGTTCTGTTTTATTAAATAAGTTCATTAGTGACAACAGATAAATTTGCAGTTGACGTATTAAATTATCCTTAAAATGCTTCAAAAATGCTTTATATTCAATTCTGAGCTGGGGAAAAGCCATGGGTGCTGATTTGACCTTTTTATTATGATTGGCGCTTATTTTCCCTTTTTGCCTCTTCATGGTAGTTTCCTCTTCTTACCTAAAATCCCAATATCTTCAGATTTTTGTCTATTTTCAGATGTCCTGTGAAGGTTGGATTTTCTTTGAGAAAGAGACGGTTCTTTGTGAACTGTCAGACTTCATCTTTCCTGTCACATCTTATAGATACCTGTTGATACGTCAAACTAGACCTTGAGGTCCCAACATGACACTGACATCGCCAAGCATAGGTCCTCATCTTGCAGATCGCATTGAGTTTAGTTGATGGCTTTCTTTTGAAATCAATTATCATTTTCTTTAAAGGTCTAAAGTTTTAAAATTTTTTTTAGTGTCTGTGTCTATTTTTAAGTGCTTGATACATACTAAAACTGGTAGAAGTGTAAAGGAGCAAGTTATAGCCGTCACTGATTCATAAGTCGCTGACTCAAAGTAAGAGGAGCATATAAATTGAAGATTGCTGTGTAATTGTTTGCTGTTACTAGGAATACACAATTCTTGCGGCATATTTACTGTGCTTTTATTTTCTTCAGTTTCTTGTGACTTGTATATGAGTGTAGTTTGGGAATGGGAGGCTTAACCAAAATAGAGTGTCAACTACTTTATCAGAATGAAATCTATAGTACATTATTTGGGGAGGTTTTTTGGTTAGCTAAGCAGTAATTCAGTATTTTTTGGAAACAATTGGTTTCATAATGTGCTGTCCATAACTTGGAGTTGTCTGGATTCTCTGTAAGTTCTGCTGTCCTTAACACACTGGAGAAGAAGTAAAGATAATGACCCAAGATAAACATGTGAAAAGTTTCTCAGGTTAGAAGCTCCGGCATTTGGCAGTGCATGCCCTACTTAGCAATGTCTCACTGTGTATGTGATAAGATTGTTTTAGGCTCTTCATGACTCACTACTCACTTTTTTCAAAGCTTCAGATATTTATGTTCTACCAAGAGGGAGGAAAAGTCCTACATAATTAGTTCTGTTTACTTGATTAATACTTTTACTCATATACTAAGTGAAAAGTTCTGTTTACTTTGATTAATAATTTTACCTTTGTACTAAATGAAAGTATTTTCCCTGAGGTGACATGGCTAGAGCAAAATACGTCCTTTCTCATGTCCAGTTTGTTTAACTTATATTATATAAAAAGGATGTTCTTTTTCCAGCAATTACTCCATCCCTTACTTTTTTCAGTTCCTAATAAGAAAGTACTGCATAATACTGGATTCTATGCACTGACTAGCATAACTTATTTTGCTAAAATAGTAAATTGGAATTTCTTACCTGCATTCAACTATTTAGCAAGAGTTGTGCCAAAGTTTGTAAGGGAGTTCAGGCTGGAATGCAAAGCAGGAAGATGGGGGATGAACTGCATTTCTAATGCTAATGTTTAATTGGAAGTTTTAACTTTTTAACCCGATACTCTGTATAGTACCTGGCAGTTATTTTTAAAGTGACAGATTTTTGGCAACTACCTGAGTTTCTGAGGTTATGACACGTAATAGGGAGAGAGAAGGAAAGATTCTTTCAGAAGTAGGATCTTCTAATCTACTCAAATAAACTACACAAGGTGTTTGCTTCAGTAAAACTAGTTTCAATTCCAAAATCAGGCTCTCAGTTACTATGTGGTACTCGTGAAAATATTCTTCGTTTTGTTTTTATTATACTTGAATTGAATTCTTGAATGGAGTCCAATCCTTCCAGCAAAGGTGTTTTCCCAGTATACTTTTTGGGTGCAAGTTGTAATTTTCCAGAGGAACTCATCAAGCTTATAATAATAAATGGCTTCATAGAATTTACAAAGCTGCCTTTAAAAATAAAAATAGAATATAGAAAAAAAAATAGAAAAAATAGTAGAAAACAGAAAATTCAAGTCCTAAAACCCAGGCAGCTTTTAGGATTGCTTTTAGGATGCAAATATGTGCTGTAATTCTTGCAGAGTTTGGCTGAGTTGAACTTATGTGCACATTAGGTTGCACAGACCTTTAAAATTTTAGCTTTGCTTATAAAGTAGGAAATGAATGCATCGTCCAAAATGTATTGTGCACCATAATTGTGCTGTGGTTGGTTCACATTAAGTTTCAATTAGACAAGAATGTGACAGGACCATTTAATTAGTCAATAAATATCTGTCGCTGGAAGTTGACAACCTGGAAAGTAGTCTGCTTTGGCGGTTGTTATCCAGCACAAGTTCTGTCAGGCAGTATGTGTCAGTAGATGTTGTGCAAGACCTCACCTAAAACTGGAACACCGAAGAGTAAATGATTTTAACTTTGATTCTCACTCTGCTGTTAACGATACGTTGACAGGAAGGGTTGCATTTTTTAATAAGAAAAAATAAATTTGTAAAAGTCTTAAGTATCAAGCAGTCCGTGTTGTCTGTGTCATATTATGTAACGTATCAAACTGTCTTTTTCCCCTACATATGATGTGTGATATGCTTAAGACTTAATCACCTAAAGTTGTTAAGTAGAAATTAATTAAAAGTGTGCAATGATGTGTTTCTTAGCAATAATTGGTATGATTAAAAATCCAACTTTAATAACACAATGGCATCAAAAAGTTTTTGATTCATTTTCCTTATATTTATTTATTTAAGATAAAACAATACTGGGTTTTAAAACTACATTGCATTAATTTAGATAATTACATTTTCCTTCTGAAAAACTATTAGTGCCCTCCTGTTTTCTGTCCTGCATGTACATAATTACAGTCATACGGAATAAAGTTACAAGCACACGACCTCTTCGGAAGTAAGGATTTTAATAATAGATCTTGATTCTTAAATCTATGCTTTCTCAGTTCTTGAGTAGTGGGAACTCCCCTAGGTGAAATTTTAAAAAATAAGCATTGACTGTAACTGTCTTTTCCTTTTTTGTTTATATTTGTTGAAGAGCTTACCCTGGTATCTGTTTAAAGACACATGCTATAACAGTCATATTTAATGTTGAAATACATTGTCACTGGGCTTTGCAGTTTTTCAACGGTAAGTTGTAGTTGTGGTTTTGCTCTTTGGGGTTTTTAGATGAGTGGAGATGCCTTCGCCTCATGGGCTTTGCATGCAATGCATTGTACCTTGTGGAAATGCACTTTCAAAGTGCTGATCTCTAGTGGGGATTTTTTGCCTGTGTTGCCATATTCTCCTTAGGTAAGCAGCCTCGTGGCTTCAGGAAGTGGACCTCATATGTTGTAAGACACCTTGGAGAGGTTCTGGTGGTAGTCAGGAGAAGCGTGACTGTTCTGGGGTTGAGGTGCACTCAACTTTAACAAGTGCTGGAAAACATTCATCTGGTTAGAGCTGTCTCAAGTCAAGGGCAGCAGTCCTCAGAGTCATCAGTGACTGAAACTGCAATACATCTCTGACTCTGCGTCAAGTCCACCTGTTCTGGAAGAGGCCATTGCCATGGCCATAGCTATATGGGACTAACTGTCCATCTACTGTTCACACCAATAATTGTGGCCGTTGCTGGCCCTGGAATGGAAGGAAGAAAGTTGGCAGAGGAGGCAGAGGCAAGGCTGAAATTCTCAAAATTTCGTTAATTATGGAGTTGTTCTGCCTACTAGGATTTTGAACTCAGGAAACACATACATCCTTCACTGGTGTGATCTTTTTTTTTTTCCTCTGATAGATAAGGACACAGCAGCTACTTCATCCTCTCCTCCTCATCAGACCCCCTGTGCAGAAGCTGAGAAATAGAAGAGGACACAAGGAAACAGTTGGCTGTTTTCCTTTGTGCCTTGAGGGATATTTTAAGGAAGGTGTAGCATCAAACGGGATAAAACAGCGACACATTTAAAAAGGGGATGTTGGAGGACTAAGAAGAGGTTAGTGAAGGGGAATGTATTGGAATAGAATTACTACATACAGAATTTAGCATTACAGTGGAAAGAATGGAATGTCATCAGTGTTCTCAGTGAAGGTATCAACTTAGAACTTAAAAAGCTCTCGTGACGAATAAGGAGAAACAGATAATTAGAAATAAAAAGCTGAGACCTAGACTTATAACAATGAAGCGTTCCACATGGAAACTACACAAATACTGTGCACCAGTCACAAGAAATCAAGCAAAAAACACATCTGTTGCCAGTTGCATGTGAAGAAAATCCTTTCCTGCAATTACTCTTGCAGCTGAAATCCAGAGTTAGTTCAGGAGAGTCTTTCAAGACTTTTCTAGATTCCTGTTGCTATAGTAAAATCTAGTTCTTGCTTCTAATGAAGTTGGCAGCCAACTTCCTCATAGAAAACACATTATCCCGCAAATTAATGTGGGATTAACCCACTGATAAGTAGCACCAAGGTATTTCTTTGGACTTCCCCACCCTTTGCTGAGTATGGGTCAGAAGATCTGACAAAAGGAAAGGTATTCTCCTGGTAACAATCACTTCCACTCATTTTACAGAAAACTCAGAAGAGCAATACACCTACTTTCCCAGCAATAAGCTCTTTTAAAAAGATGCATGGAATTTTCCCCACAATACTGACAATTCTAGTTGACTTAGTTAATATCCTCCCCATATTTTTCTACATTCTTGTTCTTCTACCAGTGAGAGACATTTCTACATTTAAAGTTTAGATATTCCCTTGCCATGGTACACAGCCACGTCTGTCTGACTTGTTCTGCTTGATGCCTAAATGTCAGCTGAAGCTATTCATAAGGGATCCAAATGTTCTTCTGTTCATATAATACAAGATTTTCCTTGTCTAGTAACCAGCAAGCATCTTTGGGAAGGATAAAGAAATGTTGGATCAAGTCTGGCCAGTTTTTTATTATGTCAGATTTTTTCTATTCCAAAATATTTGTATGGCTGCTGCACTGGATCCTCTACATAATTTTTCCTAAATTACCATTGCCATATCCAAATTTAGCCTCTTGTGGTGTAGAGTTTATCTGTAAAGTGGACTAACCCAAAACTGTCATTCTCACCATTTTAACAATTGCTGTTTCTTTCGGGTTTAGATATATTTATTATTGTGTGTGTTGCAAAGTACCTGTGTTTCTTAAGATGAAAAAATGTCAGGTTCTCAATGTTTTTCACAACCCACGTTTTCCTGTTTGATTCTGTTGCCCAGTGGGTTTGTAATTTTTTTGTTTTTCCTTTTTTTCCTAAGCTGCCAGCATTGACAGTAGTTCTTTATTCATCATCCTTTCCCCAGAGTTTGAGAATATTTTTTCTAGGCTATTCTGTAATTGTTTAACCCATTAAAGTAATGCTTCAATATATTGCTGATCAATAGACTCTCATCACTTACGAGTTAATCCGTTTTGGTGCTAGATCTTCCCTTCCTATGGAAAACTCACCAGAAGAGGTAGTGCAGAAGAGAAATGAGAGCTGCCAAGGAAGTGCTTGAACGTGACCTTCAGATATTTCAAAGTGGTCCCTCCCTCCCTTGGATGGGAATGGTTTGGAGATGTGCTGAGCAGAAAAGGAGCTGAGCCTCTCAGCTTCACAGATTTTGTGGATCTCTGATGTAGAAGAGATTTTGTCCTACTCTGAATCAATCTTGCTTCACTTCTTTCTGATTAGAAAGTTCCTTCAGATAATGGGCTGTTAGCAGACTCTCTCTGAGCACATTAACACCTGCCAATGAGCCAACGTGCAGTATTGATGCTGAGCCAGCGTTATTTCCTGCTAAGGTCTTGACTGTTGCCTTTGCCACCTCTCTAAGGAACACTCCCAAGAGTACTTAGTCTCCTCTACCACCTTCTTGTGCCCTTGTCCCTGCTAACAAAATCCTACAAATCTTTAGAACTGGAAGCTCAGCGAAGGAAGTGGAACTCACACTACTATGGAAAAGAGGTTTCTTCTTCCACCCTTTTTTCTTTTCTCACCGAGGATCAAATTTCAGTACCTGACTTGGAATGTACTGAATACTGCTTCTATATCGTATACTTTTAGCAATAAAGTAAAAAGAAAATCTGAATAGAAGGCGCTTGGCACACTGAGATGTAGGGAATAGTCCTGACGCTGTTGCCACCCAGGGCGGCGATATCAGGAACGGGGCAGGGTAGTGACTGTTGGCTCTCGGGGCTGCATTCGGAGTGACTCCCAGAGCTCAGCTGGCAGCAGTCGCAGTGCAAACTGGCAGTTTCTTAGTCAAATTATAAGACAAATAGAGACGTAGATTTCAGATTATAAAATGAGAAGTAGCGAACGTCCAATAAATTGGAAAATGAATCTTCGGGTTCTGCTTAAACCAGTGAGTAGCGGAGGTTAGGTTTGCTGAGTAAGCACTTTATGACAAAGGCATTCATTATACTGGGGAGAATTATCTGCTCTTAGTCGTGAGTCACAGTCCTCTCTTCACCATCCTCCTTCCTTATTTAACTGAGGAGAAACAAAATGCTGTGGGTCAAAGCCCAGCTTTGTATACTCAATACAAACACACACCACACACTCTAAAGTCACAGTCCATTCATAAATAGTCACTTTCCGATACTTTCCAAGTAAAAGAGTTAGATAAAAAATAAAAGAGGGGAAACAAATACACATACACAGTATTAAAGAAAATTATTATTGAACAAAGAGCACAGATTAAACCCGGGGGAAAAAACCTTTCCTATGAAGGAGAATATATTCTGTAATGGTTGTTTTGAAAGTTCATTTTTACTACAAATAACTGTATTTAGGCCAGTTTATTATCCTAAAGTCCTAATCAGAAGTAAAATGTTTTATAAAAGTATTAGACTTGGCTTTTATAGTTTTAATGCAGATGTTATTTTCACCAGTTGTGTTTTCTATTACATTAGTTTTGGATAGTCACGTTTTTCATCATTTTAAAGAATTGGGAGGGGTGGAAACTAGTAAGTTGTATATATTTCCTTCTTATGTAAGCAGATTTTAACTTCTTGCATGTCATCTTTATTGTGTTAGGTTTTGGAACATTAAAAATCTAAGGGAAATATAGCTAATGTAAAAAGTTTAACTCTGCAAGTATGCACATGACATCCGTACGGATGTAGTGAACGATATTATTCCCATGCATGCTAGTGAGACTGCGGCCTGCGTTTTCAGGGTGTAATTCTGACCCTGATGAAGTAAATGGCACATCTCCCATTGGTTTAAGGGTGAAATCCCATCTGATTTATGTAATTTAGATTTGTTCGTACATTTTTCATACTAAGTGCTATTTTATCAAATGCCAACTAAATGTGATTATTTTTAACACTTCTTGACTTGTAATTTGCAATTAGGGTTCTGCCTTAGAA
>VWZZ01006284.1:1155707-1180707 GCA_013399095.1 Psophia crepitans | reverse complement strand
TGACCTGTCTTTTAACCTGTCCCCAGCAACTTCTTATTCTGTGCTTAAAGCATTGCTTTGCCAAAGGGTAACATGACCACTTGGTCACCAATGCAATTTTTATATTTTTTTGTATAAGCAGTGTCAGTCACTGAGTAAAAATATGCCACAGTATGTTTTCATACCAAAACAGATTGATCCAATATTACAGATATTAAATTACACTTTAGTGATTTCTGAAGTCTGAGATTATTTGGTAGTAACATTACAAAGGGCTTTGTTAGCTGGAGTTTTAACTTGTAGCCCTCATGAGTCGTAGGGGCTTAATACTGAAAATAACAGATATTAAAATATGAATTATATAATGTCTGCATCCCTACCTGGGGCTTACGGGAACTGAACATACTTCCTATATCAGTGCCAGTTTTTAGGGTGAGAAGACAATGATAGCAGAAATTTTTAAATTTTTTTTTCTCTTCAGGGCCTGTTTTTTGCCTTAGCGTGGAGCGCTGACAGTGGCATTTGCCGTGGCAGAGCTGACGTTTCTCGCGTGTGAAAAGCTGCAAATGTAAACAGACGGGTCATCTGTTTAGCAGCCTTGGTTTGTAAGTAGCAGAATTTTGTGAACTGGTAATACGTTTCTCTATCTAAGTGATATTTGCTTTTAAAACAGAGGTTAGTAATAATAGTTTGCACTTACGTAGCGCTTGTTCATTTCTCTAGCACTGTTTTAAAGTGATTGAATAACGTGTGTTTCTCTCCACATCATAATCCTGCGAGGCAGACGTAGAAAATACCTGTAGAAAAGAACTTGTCCATGCATGAAAAGCAAAATATTAAGGGAAAAAAAAAAGAAAGATAAAAAGCTCCAGAAAATTAGTCTGCTTCAAAAAGCTATTAAATTTTTCCTGTCCCTGAAGCTTTACAAACATGCTGATTGTTGCGCTCTGGTCATGTAATATGTTTCTGCATGAAGTCAAAGCGCTTTCCTGTTGCCGAAGCCGTTGTGCCAGCTGGGGGGGGGTACTGGCGGGCCCCGTAACACAGAGTAACGAATCTTCCCTTTGGGCAGCACGTGCTTCAGGTCTGAACGCCCAGAAATGCTTCACAGATGTGCTGGGCTGCCTAGCAATGGAAATTTCCTAATTCTAGCTGACCTAAACAAGTAAATAGACTATTGAGCATAGGGCTGCTCCCAGTATAAAACCACACTACCCCCCCCAGCTAGCATTTACATTTTGCCCCCTATGCGCTCCTTCTTCATAACCAGCAACTTGCCAAACCTGTGACACTGGTCTCTTGAAACAGAGGCTTTCAGGGATATATTGTACGGATGGTTTGCACTGTGTAGTCGAATGTAAACAGCTCACACTGTCTCAGCACTTTCTGGAGCAACGCTGCATGCCTTGGAGAGATTCTGTACGCAGGCACACTGGCCGTTACCAGTAACTCGTATGCAGTCGTAGGTAACGTGTGCATTTGCATGTATAGTTGCATATTGGGTTTGTGTGTGCACACACAACTTCTCCAACTGATGTATAGGAGAAAATCGGCACTGTCGACGTATACAAAAATCTAGAAAGAACACTGGGGCAACCTACAGCTGGGCTGGTCCAGAGTCTCGGAGCAGCTCCCATTTTCTCCTGTTCTTAGGAAAGCACTTCATTAAAATCTAAATTTCACAGGATCTGTAGAGACTAGGTACTTGAAATCAGTGGAAGCTTGCAGGCAACGTGTGTTTTTAGCAATAGCTGGCAGAACTGTTCAATTCAGAAGTCTGTTTGCATTTCTGTTGTCTCTGGGTTTTGAGTTGGCAAATGAGGCATCAAAATGCACTTGTAAGAGACTTGCCAGTGCGAGTTACCTGTCTTGGAGCATAACCTTTCTGTGAAGTGTTGAAATCTATCTGGACAATTTTATCAGGACACAGAATACACTTTATCAGTTATTTGTGTTGTTGCACACACTCAGATAAAATGAGTTTTCTGAAATGTGACGAAATATTTAAATTAAGACAGAAGCTTGATAGATTGCAGAGAACTCTAGCAGATAGCTTTGGATGCAAACTCAAGTGTTTGGTTAGTTTTCCAACTTAGCTGAAGTTTTGGAGAGTGACAGTAACATTGCAATATGTTGGACCTCCTAGAACAGCTGCTACTGTCTCTGAATGCGATTTCTCCCTCCTCCTCACTTAACATAGCTTTTGTTTGTACACACGATGTCTTGAACACTTCTCAAGCTTCCCAGTAGAGAAACCCAAGTTGTAGAGCAGTGCAGGCATCACCAGCAACATTGGAACATTTCCAGTGAGCCATCTGTGGTTTGATAGGAAACCCGTACTTTGTGGCATGTTGCAATGTCATTCAGAGAAAGAGTGGAGGCACTGACTCAACAGAAACTTCCTATAGTGGTAGGACTGAATTCCTCTCCTTGACCTTTTAGAGCCCAATTTAAGAATTTAGTTTAAGCTAGCCATCCAGGTTTCTGAATAATCAGCAGAGATAGGCAAGCACTTGCAAGGATGATTCGTCTCATCCTAAGTATGTAATACAGGTTAGACTGAATGGTTGACTTGTAGACAGCTGCGATTAGGTTGAATGAATCTGTCAGGGAAGAGAATGTGACACTAACATTAGCATCCATCCGGACTGTTCTGGGAGCCCTAGAATTACTCAGACTTGCATCACAGGTCCCACACTCCTCTTACGTAAGCTCAGGGAGGAGAAATTCAGCAAAGAGAATGGATCTACAGGGGAAACATTAGTCTGCTTGCGTTGGAGACAGATGATACCATCAGACTCATGAACTGCTGTTTGAATTTAGAACAGTATTTCCCTTCAGCATTTAGGCAACGTATTCCAACCTCAACTACAACACGCCTAGGTAATATGTCTCCTCCTGCCCTCCATCTTTCCATTTCTTCATTCCATCTTCTCTTCAGCCCTTTGTCACTTAATTTCTTCCCCTATGCCTGTTCTCTTTCACTCGCCTTTCTATTCAATATTTTATTCAGGAAGAAGGAAGAAAAAAATACCTTTGGCATTCATACAGTATTTATATATCATGACTTTTTCCTTCTGCCTTGATATTTTATCTTTCACTTCTTCCTTTTTACCCACTTTGTGTAGTCGGACTGTAAACTCTTCAGGGCAGAAACAGTCTTTCAATTTGCGCTTGATAAGAGCTGGATCAGTAAATATTACAATAGTGTGTGATGTCACTATTTAGTACAGTCTGGTTGTAAAATTACTATGTATTTCTCTGAATTTTGGATCAGACAAGGAGTTGAACCACTGTAGTCCTTGGATAGCCTATAGCCATCACTGATGAATCCAGCCCCCTTTACAACACCGGGAGCTTCCTTACTGTGCAGAGACTACAGCTATAACATAAAGTGAGTCTGTTACTTGTGCGCGTGATTTAGAGCACTCCGTGGTGCCAAACACTCGGCATTCTCAAGCATCAGAGAAGGTAAATCCTCCTGAAATTTTTATCTTTCTCTCATGTCCATTCACTTATAGCAAGTCATCTTTAACACATCTTGGAGTTTTTATTTGGAGTGAAAGAGTTTGTTCAGACAAATGTCTGTACTTCCCTTTTCTGTCACTGAAAAGTAGCAATTAATGCTGCACATACAAAAACCCACCCATCTCTCCCCACATGTTGCTGGAACTTCTTCAGCCCTCGGAAATCCTTAGGGATTCATTTTGCACGAACATGTACAGAATTGTTTTTTATTGGTACCAATGTCTCTGAAAGATTTTCACTTTGCAATAGCCAGTGTTTAAATAAACCAAATTTTAAATTCAGGCTCAGGAATTCAGGTTTTAAGTACTTTGCATAGTTGTCTGGTCAGAGAACAGAAACAGCATCATGTGGCATATCCAAACGAATCAGCACAGTTTGAGTGGAATTCTCCTGGATATTAGTGACAGAGCACTGGAACAGGCTGCCCAGAAAGGTTGCGGAGTCTCCTTCTCTGGAGACATTCAAAACCTGACTGGACACGTTCCTGTGTGATGTACTCTAGGTGGTCCTGCCCTGGCAGGGAGGTTGGACTAGATGATCTTTCAAGGTCCCTTCGAACCTTTAATATTCTGTGATTCTGTGATTACCATATCACTTCTGTAAAGCAGACACACTGGGAAGCTGCACTGAAGAGGCACATATTAAGATTCTGCGTTTTGAAACATAAAACGGCTTTTACAAAAATCTATCGCAAAATGAAGTGGGTTTATTAATGGTTCTTCATTTTGCCAGGTGTCTTAAGTCACTGATTAAATAATCTCTTTATAGTATTGGAAACCCACAATAAAACATCACTGTCCTGCAAATGAGATGAAGGGGAAAGTTACCCTGGATTTATTTTACATTCTGTAAGTGATGGAAAATAAAAATTTTAGAATTGTATTCAAGAATTTTAAGTATTATTAGCTATATATAAGACATTATTTTCATATTAGCAATGTGTCCTTTAGCAGACAGACAGGGATATGTAGGTAGAAGTATATTTATCAGCTATTCTCAGTGGAAGCCTTCTCTCAACACCTGATGTTAACAATAATTAATTTTGACGGCTCAGATTATGATTCAACTTTAAAAAAAAAAGAAATAGGAAATGCATATGGTAGATGTGCTTATTTTAACATGGGTTGATATAGTTGTGATTAGCTAGAAGTCAATCACGGTTACTTGAAAAGGAGAAAATTCTAGAATTCTCTTTTTAAAAGTCTTTCGTCTTTATAATCATTTCAGAAAATGTATCCATTGCTGTGATTTAAAAATGGTCAGGTAGCATCTGTGAATGTAGCAGAACAGGAAGAAACTGAGTTCATGTCCATTATACAGAAAAATAGTTACCAACTGGTTTGTCTCCTGAATTTGTTAAAATACTGAGAAAATTGGAACATGACCAGGAATGTAAGAGATTCATAGTAAATTAGTTTAAAACTAGTTTGCCTAAGACCTAAATGCATGGGAGGATATTATGGGAGGATAGTTTGGCACCGTTCTCTCCACATGGTACATATTATACATTGTGAGACACTATCACTCTTTGTGAACCAAATTTCAGGACTGTCGTATGATTTCTGCCTGACATGGGTCGAGGCCAGTTGGAATGACTTTTCTACTCCTTGCTGTGACAGCTTATAATGTCTTCAGCGGTAAAGGGCTTACTGTTTTGTCATTGAGAAGTGAACTTACAGTAACTCAGAAGTATTTTTAGGTTTGAGAGCATTAATAAGAATTTTATATATTTTCATAGCAATATTGTCAGATTTGTATGTAAGTTGTTAAAAAGTTATTTCAACGTAAGTGGTATGTCACCCCAGTAGACTGCATATTCATTTCATCTTAATACACATATGTAGAGTCTCTCAATTGGCAAACTTGGCAGGAAGAGAGGCCAAAACTTGCGGTTACCTCCATGTCAAATATTTGAACAAACTCCTCTCTAGAAGAAATTTAGTTTCATACCTACATATCTTTGTGTTTATACTAAGGCCAAAGGCAGTAATTTGGTTTTGCCAAGAAGACCAGTTAGTTACTGTGCTTGATGATGACCCATTAAGAAAACAGTGAAGTCATCGACTGACAAGGCTAAGATGCTCCTGAAATGTGTGTATCTTAAGGAATTTGTAACCCTTTGGCAGCCACCTCAGTTAGAAATGCAAGATGCAACCTGTGGGGACGTCAGGTAAACCTGTTCACTCAGGACCTTTTACCACATAGACAGACATACTGCAATGGCCTTGAAGCGTTGGCTCAGGGCACCGCAGGAAATCAGTGCTATGTGTTGCCTTTGTGTTGAAGGCAACACAATAGCAGTCCCTAGTGGGCTCAGCCACTGCTATTAAATCCTTCCCCCACTGCCCACATAAGAGCAGAGCAAGTCCAGTGAAGGTAACAAGGGTCAACCACCAGTCCTGGTTGACTATCAGAGAGATCCATAGTTGCAGGACAAGTCCACTGGCAAGCTGAGACGTCCATGCAGCAGGTCAGGATCGTACCCACATCAGCAAGCTCCATGGAACAGCAGTCACGCAGGAAAATAGAGCTTGAGCAGAGCGTGGCTCCCCAGCAAAGCGGGGAGCACATGGCAGGGCTTTTCTAGCTCCTTCTTGCACAGCTCTTTCTCACGTGGTAGCCCAGTTTGGGGGTGCGCGGCTGCACGATATCACAGCTGGTCACAAGTGCTGGCAGCTCAAGCCTCCTGTTTGGGACAGTCGTCTTCACTGCAGAGATCAAGAGACAGCTCAGTGACTGTGGAGTAACCTGGCATCCCTCCACTGGCTTCCTCTTTTCTTAAGATGTAAGTTGCTTGTTTGCTTTTCCAAAAGCCTCCGTGTCCTTTTCCTCAGGCTGCCTGTGAGATCTTTTTTGTTATCAAGAAATCTATTTCCAGGCAGGTAATGGTGACAATCCCGGCCACTTTGATAATTTTCAAGCAAGGAACAGGGTTCTGCACTCTAAGAGGAGGTTTTCTAAAGCAGCATTAATAACCTCCCTCAGATTTTTCCTTAAAACCCACCTATTTCATGATACCTACAAAAATGCTGAAGTCTTTTCCTAGGTACTATGATAACAGAAATAATTACCAGTAATTATAAATGAGGTCTTAATAAAAAGATGTAAAAGGGAAAACATAATGCAAGGGGTGCATTATGGACATCATAAGCAGAAGAGGAAACAGTAACAGGAACTTGGTCTCTGTACCATGGACTGTTCCTGTTCTCTTTTGTGTAGACTTCGTGGAATGGTGAGAGTTCTGCTTCAAAGAGAAATAAGTAGGATATAAAGCTCCCCAAGTAGGAGTCTGCATCTTTCATTTTCCCAGCATTCCTAAAATTCTTCTCCCCACCCCCCTCTTCCCCCTAAACCAAATCCCTTCAGCTTTGGTGACTTCAGTCTTCATGGAGTAGTAGCAAATGGAACTGGAAGGGATCTAGAGAGGTCATTAACCCATCTCCCTGCCCCAAGGCAGGACTGCAGCTATAGTAGAATAATAAGCATTTTTTTTTGGTCAAAGATCCAAATAAATGAAATTGCAAAGATTTTTTTTAAGTTTAATTTTGAGAAGTTTGGGCTCAGTTGTTAAAGCTGCGTGTAACTGTTAGCAGAGTCACAAGGTTAACTTCAGTGGAATTACTTTAGTATATATCAAATTAAGAACAAACTACCACCTCTTTTTATATGAGATTCAATGATTTTTGCATCACTCGTTATTATGTATTTGTTTGCTACAGTATTGCACTTATAATAGCTACCAAAATATAATAATGATTTTGGAGTAATATGAAGAATTACTTTGGGTTTAGATTTTTGCCAATATATGTATATCTGTTTATCATATTATTGCTGAACATTTTTATACTTTTTATTGCTTAAAGCATTTTACAGAATATGTGATTTTAGTAACCCTCATTTAATTTTATAAAATTTTGCTGTATCTTGAGTATCTTCCACCTTAATTATTTCTGAGAATTTTAGCCAGTCTAAAAACAACCTGTGTACACACATTTCCTCCTCAAGTAATTTAATGAATTGGTTGTTCTTTATACTGAGTAATACTGGATTTCACTGGTTGCCTCCACAATCCAGTGCCGGTAGGTTCCTCAGAAGAATATTTATAGCTTCTGTGTACAGTTGTACACTAATCAGTTTAACATCATCTCTGGTAGCTAGCTCTTTGTGTAACCTGCCATTGGTTACTTAGGTTAAGTTATATTATTTTTACTTTATTTTCAACCCCTTTTATAGTCAGTTAAAGCCTGCATACTGTCTCTGTGCGTTTTGTATCTGAGAGATAATCAACAATAGGAGAGGTGGTTAGGAAAACTGCAGGTCAGTTCTCTTAATACTGGGAAAAAAATAAAAAAAGAGTCTGACATTAGAAAGTCGGGGGTGTTTTTATAATAAATCTGTAAAACAATCCCCTTGATACAGTAAGCTACACTGGCAAAAGCGCTTGCTAGTATTTTTGTCTACCACGGATTTTGCGGGTTTAAAAAATGAATTACACCCCAACCAGATGTAGCAGCCCACTGGAAGTTCCTAGAGTAGCCGTGACCTGGATCTTCACATCCCAGTCTTGCGAGGCAGACCAGTGTCAGAAAAGCATCGGTGCTGATGTGGTCCTCAGTGCTGGGACTGGAGTAACTGATTGCTCAGTGTCCCTCCTGGCCTGTTCTGTTACATATTCTTATCTTCCCCTTCTATTTTTTTCCCCCATTGAGAACAAATAAAGTAATTAGAAGTTTTCTCCAGGCAGAGGGAGGAGCAGAGGCAAAGTATGTAATAGGTTTTATCTGAACTGTTTTCTTTTCCTAATTCATGCCCTAAAGCTGTGTGCTTAGCTGGGTTCAGTGTAATTGTTCCCAGCACCGCAAAGCCTTCAGGACCTGCCCGAAACAGAGCAGGAGGGAAGCACCAGCACTCACATCGTGCCCCCAGTAAGTAAGAGCCCCCTTCCCTAGCCGCCTACTTCTTAACTGAGTGAATGAAGCTTGGAGTCTGATTCTGAAGATCCCAAGTTTAAACCTTTCTGACAGCCTGCATGGGTGAAAATAGCATATGATCATGTAATTAAACAGTATAATAAAGAAGATACACAATTAACTGTGCACAAAGGAAGTTTACTCCAGCATTCCCTAATTTTTACAGTGACAAACTTTACCTTTCCTTGATACAGGCTTTAAGAAGTTGTCACAAGGAGGGCGATTATAGGGTCCTGTTTTCACTTGCGTATTTATTTTTGCCAGACTGTGACCGTTTTGCCTTAAAATATTGTTGCCCTGCCAGCTTGCTGTAGGCTATGGGAAGTTTTGGGGTTATGCAGATGCTGGAATATTTTCGTGCAAATTTTCAATTATTTAAAAGAACAAGTGAAAATATGCAATTTTATGTGTAGTATTTATGCCAGGGAGCTTTTTTTGCTGTCCTGTGAAAATTCACCGTTTTCGACCAGGCACACTCAGTACTGCATATTCAGCTTGATCCTTTTCCAGGGATGTACCTGCTCTTCGGGCCAGGAGGTGAGCCGCTGCCTGTGCCCGCACTCTGGGCAGGGAGCACCGGGGCACGAAGAGGGCACGGAAAGCAGTGCCAGCAGGAGAAATAAGGGCAGATCAAGAACAACAGGTGGGAAGAGGAGGAGGACAAAATAGAGGATGAGGAAGACAAGGAGCTGAGACAAGGATGGGTGGACTGGCACTGAATTTGGACCTAAGCATTAGGAACGGTAGCAGGGGTTGGAATATGGGCAGAAAAGGGCAAGAGAAACCCAGGACTGGCAGGAGCAGGAATGAAGAGGTTGATTGCAAAGACTGAGGCTGGCTGGAGCAGAGGCTGGGCAGTGCAGATAGCTGGCGAGGGGGTGTTTTTGTCATGAAGACCAGTTGCAGGATGGGGAGGCCTGGGCAGTGAGGACTGGAATTGCCATGTTGAGCAAAATCAGCCTGATTCTTATCAGACCTATAAGAGAAAGAGAGATTGAAAGGGATGGAGGTCACGGTGTCAGAAATAGCAGAGAAGCCTGTCCACCAGAACACATTTTGTCCTAAACTGGGACTTTAAATGTGACTGTTTCTCTGTGGTCAGCAAATATCTGTGAAAATATCTGATCGTTCTGTAATGCTGGTGTTCAAAAGGATCACGGCCTATTCATGCTATCACTTACTGCCTTAGTTCAAGTGACCGCTATGTCCCTGTTGGTGCCAAAAATAAAGGCCTGTTGTTTAACCTGCGAGTGTCCGTATCATGCTGTGCCACGAATTTCCGGTTTGTTTGTGGTTTAAAGTGTAGAAAATGTTTTTTTAATGGTGTTAAGATATTTAATAGGGTTGATATTTGCAGCCCTGATTATCTTTTTAAACTGCGCACAGAAAATGTAAGGAATGATATTTTGAAATGCCTATTCAGGCTTTATTCAGAGGTAGCGTGTGATTCACATCTTAATGGCGGGATAACATTCAGTTGTTTTCAGAGGACCCTAGCGTTGTTTATTGTTCAGAATATGTCTGATCCGAGGCTGGATATGGCATACGCACTGAAATACGCTTCCTGGAGAACCAGCAATTTGTTGTAACGTTTGAAAATTGGGATTGCAGAAAGGGCGAGGATTGCAGGAGGAATGGCCTCGTAATTAAGGTGATTGAAGGATATTGTGGGAGGTATGATGTGTCTCTGCCTAGACCACTGAGCTTCTGTGTGATCATGTCGCTTCAACCCAGCATTTTTATGTCTGTACTCTTTATTTTGTGTCCCTCACTTTCCAAGCGCCTGACTTGGGGCTCTTGAAGAAATACTAAGCACTCACAGCTGCCAATGAAGTTAGCGTTTGGTCATGGGAAATGCTGTACAATGCTAAACATTCTGGAAAAGCAAGTCCTAAATGCCTCAGATTGTGTCTCTGAAATTAGTAGATACCTTTTGCTGTGTTTTGTGTGCCTCAATTCCCTGTTCCTAAAATGGAGGTAACTTTGCTACCTTATCTCAGGAGAATATTAGGAAAATAACACAGTTGGTATTTGTAGAGCATTCAAGTGCTATATACTGACATGTGCTATTGAAAAGCCATTCTGTGTTCAGAATAAGGTTTGAATAGTGTTACAATAAATACGTCAGAAAAGTTCAGAGTAAACAGTGACAAGAAAACAAAATACTGAATAGCCAGTCACTAAATGAGCAGTGTGCGTCCTCCTCACTGAATAAGATGGGGGGGAAGAAGAGTGTTTGCATGTATCATAACAATACATCTGTAAAAGCCTAATTCAGTCCCATCATCCAATCTGAGGATCTTTAATTTTTACTTTTCCCATCTGAATCTTCACAAATTTATAATTATTCTTCTATTTTCTGTTTATAATATATACTAGAAAAGAAATGCAGTGTTGACTAAGAGGCTGTGTAAATATCAATTAATTTATTTTTTTTCTTCACACTTTTAAGTCCAGGCCAGTGTGGCAGGGTTTATAGTTGTGCAGCATCTGTGGTATTACTTTGTACCTGCATAAGATGAATTTGCTGAGTCTCAGTTCTGTTTGCTCTTCATCACCTTGCTCTGAATCCATTTGGCAGACTTGGCAAAAGGGTCAGTAACTGCAGGAGGAAGACAGCGGTACTACATTTTCCCTAGAGGAAGCTGCCCATCCTGCTCCCTGGTGAGGGCAGAGAGATGCTGATGGTGAGTGGGAGAAGGTGGGGTTATTTCACTTGTCTCTCCACCTCCCACATACCAGATACCCTGTACCCTGCTAGCAGAGTTCTGTACACTTTTTTGGAAAGAAAATGTGACTGAAAGATCCGCTGAGTGCTCCCCTGCACTTCCCGACTTTTCCTCATCCTTTGTTTTCCAGTGGGGGAAAACAGCCCCCCTCTACAATCCAAGTTGTACATTGGCTCTTTTCCTAGCAAACATTTTTTCTCAGCAGACAAACCAGTTAGGCACATGCCCTAGTCTATATTGTGTTGATGTAGAAATGAGGCATCACGGACCACAGTTCACATCCACAGCCGTGCTTAACCTTCTGAGGAATAAGGGACGAACTATAAGTGGAGGATGCCACACCACAGCTCTGATTTCAGTACAGTGAGACGTAGGAGCCCCGTAGGTACTAACTGGTACATACGAGCGGTGGGCTTTGATATATAAATTGAGCTTCACAGGCAATGTGCTACAAAGGAATACACACATTTCTCCTATTTCAACACTGAGGTATGTCGTCCCACCCTGGGCTCAGGCTTTCCCACTCCACATGCGTTACTTTATGCATTTCCTTCCCTCGGTGAAGACAACAACCCAGCACACGTTCTTCTCCCTGCGCTGCCCACAGCCAGGAGTGGCCGGTGGTAGGGGAGCACTTTAGAGCACTTCTCAAGTCATGCCTAATTGCACCATCTCAAAGCCAGCAATGAACTGAACAGTCAGCCCACTGTAAATACAGATATTTCTTATGCTTTTTTACTGAATTCTTATCTGCGTGAAGAAAGGATCCTATGGAAGTTGCAAAGGTATCAAATAAAGGGCAGCTCTATTTATGTGTTGTGATAAAAACAAAAACATAGTGAAAGCAGAGAATAAGGACAGTCAACACAGCCTCCGAAGACAGTTTCGCAGCCATTGCTATTATCCCATTCCTTTCAGAAGCATATGCATTTTAAAAGAAGAGCTGCACAGTTTAGCCATTGCCTACTAAATCTTTCAAGAAATATGCTCCTTCCATGATACCAGTTTCATAAATTATTGCACCGTGTGTAAGATGCTCAACTGTCTCCTCTGACCAGCTTTCAGTACCTCGCTGTGTCCAAAAGCGAGCCAGTAATTAACCAAGTAAAGCCTCACTTTTACATTCATTTTCACCTTACTTTACAAAAGCTAAATGGTAATGTCGTGTCTGTTCTATATCTCCTATGTAAAAGAATCCTCAGAGGGAGAGCTTTTTGTCATAGCTGAAAAATAAGGGGTTTTTATGCAAGGACTGTGTGCTTGTGGACAAACATGTAACCTGTGTCTCAGTTTCCTCATCTGTAAAATGGATGGAAAGCTCCTACAGCTCACAGGGGACAGCAAGGTTTGATTAAGCATATATGATTGCCTTATACCAATGCAACTACTACTACCACTTGTTTTTATTTAAAAATGGTGGTGTAATATGAAGAAGAAACACTTCAGCAGAATAACGCTGCAACCAGGGTGAGCCCTCTCCATCTTTTGGCCATCGCATCATTTATTTTCAGGCTTTGCCACAATGTATGTGTGTTTGCAATAAAATTAGGCTTATATGAGTCTATGATATTGTCATGCCACAGCAATCAACGGATTTGATGTAGGGGTTGACATACAGGCAAACCACTTCTTTGCAAAGGAAAATTGCCCACAGATACAATTAAATACCTTGAGCAAATTTGAATTTAGTTCAAAAAATTTTCAGGAGGAAAAAAAATCTATTCCAGTTTACAGAATCCAATATATTGAAAACATACCAAACTGTTTCCAGGTCAGCCTGAAGGAGTGGCTGAGAAGTGTTTTATTTCTGTGAGTAAACTGTGATCGGTCAGGAAAAAGACTGTATGTTGAAATGTGCTACAGAAAATAAATCCTACTGCAATTTTTAAATTTTTTTCCTCCCTGTTTTTATCTCTCTCGCTTTCTTCTCTCTCTCTCTCCCCATCTCTCTCCCTCTCCCTCCTGAAAATCTCCTGCCACAGCGACTGCATTTGCCTCCAGACTTGTCAGACACAGTGAGCCGCGCAAGCAAACAGGATCTGGCAGAATCCGCCAAACTGCTGAGCTCAGGATGTGGTGCTATGGCCATCGGCAAGAAGCACCTGGACTTCTAGTGATTTCTACTTAGCAGTTTCACTCAGATTTATATGACACTCTAATTATGAGTGTTAATGACTTATATAAATATTTTTCTTAATGATTTGACCCAGCAGTCTTTAAAAATACATAGTATCATATGATGCCTTCTTTTCTTTTTTTTTTTGGTCTTTTTTTTTTTCCAGGGGATTTTGTTTTGTTGGGGTTTTTTTGTTGTTGTTGTTCTGGTTTCTTTGTACAAATTTTGGGCTTGTTTGGATTTTGCTTTTTGTTAAAGCTTCTGTTATGTTGGGTCCTGCCATTATTCTGCTCAACCGGAAACATGCAGTATTTTGTTCCTTTCCTTAAAATATGAAAATTACTCTTATCCTTTTCTAGGTGGTTTTTTTACAATAAAAATAAAGGGATATTTTTCCCATTGGAATTTTTATATACTTCCATTAAATATTTTGTATGACTAATAAGTTAAGTTGGACGGTTTATTGAAATAAAGGAATGAAACTAAGCAATTCATTGTCATGTGTTATTATGAAAGCAAACTACACAGTTATTGTGTTAAAAACATTAATTTTTTGTAACTGAAATAGCATTCTTAAATTTCAGGGAATATTTACATTAGTTTATTAAATATGTAATAATAAAATTAAAATATATAAGGTAGTTTTTATTCTAACATGCCAGTAATTAAGAATGGTTGGGTTTTGAATCAGAATATATTATAACTACTTTCCTTATGGCTTACTACATGCATTAAAATGCACTTGAATGGAATTTACCAACCATAGAGAAAAGAATTGATTTCCTTATGTAGTTCAAAACCGTAATCCTAGACAATTGAAGTCAGCACTATGAAATTATGTCAACAGACATAATTCAAGATTGAAATTCAAACCGACAGCTACATTAATGCTAGAAAACCAGAAGAGTGCATTTGAGCTCGGGGAAGGGTATCACAGCATGCTGGTCTAAAGCAGGGCAGAATACACAAGTAATTCAGGCTTCTGTACCCTCAGCTAGACAATTTGTGAACTTCTCACTGGTTTGTATGTATCTCTGTGTATATCTCATCAAACAAAAGAACAGTAAAGCAAAGCTGACCTGTAAATTCAGGTGGTTTGCATTCTTTCTTCTGCGGCTGACTTCCATTTTGAAAGGTAATATCTTCTTCTCCGCAGAACTTCCAAGCCACCCAGCTGTAAGATTGCATTACAGTTTCAAAATTTAGTCTTTGTCATAGTGTAGTACGTGGCTGGAGTGAAACTGACTCTTCAAAGAACTTGTTAATGGGATGCAGTAACGGTAACGTATTGTGATGGGTTTGGAACCAAGAGTTGGTTAAGTGGTTTGCTTTTTTCCTTCCTGCAATCCAGGTTTTACTTTATTTTTTTTTTCTTGACAACACTGTGTAAAACAAAGACATAGCTTTTAAAACTGTCTAACTAATATGATGAATGTCAATCACTTAAAAAACTCCACTGTAGCATAAACACATACTGTATACAGCTTTTATTCTGAATTAGAATAATTGAATCAATGACAGTGATTTGCCAGGATGTCAAATCTATCCATCATATCCTGTCACTACCAGTTTATTTTTTGTGATCAAAATCAAAAAGACTACTATTTTGTCATCAGCTATTTCATTAGTAGTAACAATCAGGTTTTCTCTTCTATATTTTTTAGATATGCCTGTTATATTTTTTATTTCTAAAGACACAAATCCTTTTTAAATCTTTTCAAAATAAAGTTTCAGAACTGAACTGTCAGTTTAATAAAGCAACAAGACATCTACTTTCCTATGCCAATATATTTAAAATGTTATCGTTGATGTCTCACACACTTTTTCTCTTTTTGTATTATGTGTAACATTGAATGGAGGTTCTCATTAGATACTTAATTGTGCCTTTTGAAAGCATGAAATAATTTAAATACTTAGGATAAAGTGATTTTTAACAAAACTGAAGTTTTACAGAGTACGTCTTTTTAATGTAAATAACACAAAACATGGGGTTTTGTGAAATACACAGTCACAAGACATATAAATTGCTGCCAACACACTTAAATAGGTCATTGACTTAACATACAGGGGAGAAATTATCATGAAAGTCACAGTCTATTTCTAGTTAACGTATTAACTGAAAATTGTTAACGAGTAGCGCGTGTATCCCACCTATGTATATGTGTATATGTGTGTCCTAGGCATTTATCAGCCTTCAGTTTCGAAAACTTCAGTATGTTAATATTAAAGCTGACAAATATTTTGAATAATAAAGGAAACTCCTGCAAATATGGATTAATTTTTTTTTCTGAGTGCTTTGTAAAATAAATGTTAGAGTATATGGATCTACAGTCTCGTTTACCTAAGGCAAAAACATGGAGCAAAATTTCTCCTCTTCCAAAATATCCCATCAGTTACAATAACATATGCCAGTGACTTGGTTTATCCAGTAAACTGGTAAGCAAAGTACTGCTGTGTCTGTGCTACCTGGCAGTATATACGTGCAGGGCAGATAATTTCATTTATTGCACGCAAAGCGGTTTTGACTTGGGAAGCAGGAGAAGTGTTTACTGATTTTTGGTGACTTTTCCCCATAACCACTCTGTGACTGCCGCGCACCCGTGTACGAAACATCCTTCAGTCCTTTGGATTTGAAGACAAATATTTAACCAAGGGGTGCAGCTCAGGTAGTCGAAGAATGGGTGCAGCCTCTTTTGACAGGCTGTTGCAATGTGCTAGCAGCTTCCTTTCCCAGCTTCCAAGCCCCCTCCTTGCCTTGGGTGCAGAGTCTGTGTGATCCCTACCTGTGTTCAGAGGGCTCTTTTCCGCAGAGATTGCAGTGCTGGGGGGTTTTTTGTTTGTTGCGATTTTTTTTAAGCAGAACTTCCTACTTTTTAGCAGGCTACAAACTGAAACCACCAAACTCAGCAGGGAAACAATAGATTCATCCCAGTAAAGACGTTCCCAATTCAGCACGAGAACCTGATCTTTACAGAATTGTGACACGCAGTCAAGAAAGCAGTAATGAAATTTAAAACATTGTGTCTTTAATATGTCAAATAATTCTTTATATAATTTCTGTTGTGTGGAGGTTTTCAAAATATAAGTATTTGGAACATGAGACAAATATTATGATAGATTAAGTCTTTTTCTATGTTTGTAAAGAAATTTCAAAAGCAATTTCAAGGATGCAGCTGAATTCAATTTTCTGTAACAGTAGCTACAAGCACCTGAAAATGGGCACTCAGCTACTTCACATCTGATACGTATGGTAGTACGCCACTGGTTTCAGCTTTAAATTTAATATAACGTGGTGCTGCTGTTCCAAACACAGCTTTTGGAAAAGTGCAAAAGTCTAACTTAGAAAAATCCTATTGGAAAGTGAGCTATTGATCAAGTTTTTCTGAAACCACAAGGTTGTAACACATCCCTCTAAAAAGTATGTGTATTACAAACATTACACGCACAAACACACATGTATTAAACCAGTATTTCTCCAGGATTATATATTAGAAATTTAATAAAGTGTTCTTCTTTTGCTGGTGCTGGAGAAATGTCGTCCATAACCATAGAGCACCACAGAAATAGGGAAGAAGATGGGTTTGTGCCTTTAAGAGGGGGTGAAAGCAAGTGCTATCCCCCATGACATCTCTTGGGGGTTTTCTTTGCCCTTGTGAGCTACCGGAGTGCAAGGCCTACATTTCTTTTTTTAATCACACTGAGCACATGATGGTGCTTATTCAATAATAAATGTACCCGTGTAGAAAAAGAATGGAAGTGAATCCTCTTCATCTTAAGAAAAAAAGCCAACTTGAACGGAGGGGGGGAAAAACTAAAAAAGCAGAAAACAAAAATTCCACCACAATTTTTTTCAGTTTCTAGTCTAATATAACCAAATGTTAGGCTCATTTTTTCCTTCCAAAAATGGTTCATTAATATAGTGATGCCTACATCTGTATTTCAGCATCTGAATGCTGACAGATTTTCAGGAGTGTTGAGCATCAGGCATCCCGGAGCATCTGCTGAGAACTTGGCTGCTTATTTAAACTCCGCCTTTAAACAATTTTAAAAGTTATTAGGCACATCAAACTAATTTGCAAACCTTCTGTTCATATCTATCAAAATAGACATATTTTGTGCTTTCTGTACTTTTTTTGCACATGGATTTTCTGGTGCTGTAGAGCTTAATCTGAAAAGTCTTCCAGAGAAATCAGTGATGATTTAGACGAGGAGCAAACTCATACGATTAGGATCTTTTTTAAAATGTCTGTAGATCTGAAGAATTGGTAGCTGCATATTCTTCTATAAAAAAAAAAGTATTTTAATGTCTTCCGGCATTGAAGGTAAATGTTAAATCCAAAATGTAGCAAGAATCAAAAAAGAAGTCTTCGCTCTGCTGGCAGGCTTTGAGTCTGAACGTTCATGCCCTCAGAATGCTCTCAGCACTTAACGGCGCTAGTGGCGTTCTCATAAAAAGTCTTCAAACAGGCAAATTTCAGTGCATTTTCAGCTGCTTTTTTGGGACTCAGGTTGGAGCAAACGTACTAAAGAAAGCTCTGGCTGGAATTTCATGGGGCTAGACTTACAGGAGAACAGAAATGAGGTCTGGTTTGGATTTAAATATGAAATCAAGCAGCTTTCAGTGCCAGTATTTTGGGAGGGAATATTGTGAAGAGAAAAAGCTGTAAACTTCTTTAAAATATGTTGCTTGAGTGAGACCTTTCTGCAGTTCTCAGTAGGTATTTATTTATATTATCAAAGTGTCCCGGAGCTACTACTCATAGACCAGGACTGTTTTGTGCAGGGCATCCTTCTTGGCCTGAGACTTGCACCACTGCAAAACAAATTTGCCTTCCTGACCTGTTTTAAATCCATAGGACAGGGACCCTTCTAGCAGGACTTGATGTCAGTTCTAGCCTCCTTGTCTTCAGCTAGCAGCCATAGCTGGAAACTGCAGCTCCCACACTTGCTTCCTGACCAGGGAGGTTTTAATGGATCTGTTTCCTCGCCAGGCACATTCAACATCTGTATGGGTCCAGCAGATGAACTGGTCAGGCAACAGATGTACATCTGCTGTTCATTGTGTACAACGAAACTCCTGCCACCAGCATGGCCTTACACTTGGAAAACCTAAACTAATGAATAAAGCTGACCTCAGTTAAGACCAGATAGAGAGTGACAGGCAGAGGAAAGCGTTTGGAAGAACTCCCTGGCACGGTGAGTTGTCCATTTATGGTGCTTCCCAAGCCTACGTCCAGGATAGCTCAGCAGTTTTGGAAAATTACTTGAGTGAGAAGGAGTTTGACAGTATACTCTTGGAGACAGTGGAGTAGCAAGTCCATCTGTGTGGGAGACAGAGCCTTCCTGGAACCACCCCAAGACACAGAAGTTCTTCCCAACTAGCGACAGATCACAGATCGGAGCTTCAGGCATACACTGGCTTCAAACAAGCAAATAAAACTTTACCACAACAAAACACTGGGGAAGAGGATGGAGTGGGGGGAAGCAGCGTGGTAGGTAGGCACGATTACTTCGTGCCTGACAGAGAGTACAGCAGATAGACACAGTAAAAGAGTTTATGCAGGGGAGCAGAACGGGGGGTCCATTCTGCAGCCCTTGCCTATAGAAGAAGCTACGAAGTTTTAAATGGGTCCTTGCCTAAACAGGTGTAAATCAACAACAGTTCACACAGAGCAACTGGGTCGTAACTCCAGAAACGGTCAGACCCAACAGAAGCTTAGTTTAAGTAAGAATCAGAAGGATTTGAACACGTTTTGCAAAGCAAGGGTGATGACTTAAATTCAAAGTGGACAACTTGCTTCTTTAAAAGCAAAACAATTATAAAATTTAAATGACTGGATTTTCATTTAATCCGATCTGCCAGAGGGAGTTTTAAAAATGAATAAACCCTCCCCTGCAGTACTTGAAACACAAAGCTGCAGACTACAGACTTGGAATATGAAGGCAACTTTGCAGAGAGAAGTGTAAAGGGTGAAACATGAACAGTTACAGGGAGAAATACAAATTTTCTTCACTTGTAATAAGTTGCTGTAACAACCTGCAGGTGTTTATCTGCTATATGCAGTTCCATATAAATCAGAGACCTTCTGGTGCCCTGTACGTAATTCCTATGGAATAACTGTTCATAAACTTCTCGAAATCCATTGTCAGAGGCCTGACCTGAAGGAGGTTATCTGTGAATCTACAAACTGCTCTGGTGCAGCTGGAAAAGCTCGTATGTCCCAGGAGAGGAAGAACTGCAATTTGCAGCCCTCACCAATTTTAGCTGCCGGAGTCTACGTGAGGTCTGTCAGGTGCCTGGGGGCAACTGCAGCCTCTGCTGGAGGATTTCATGCAACTTCCAGCTCCTGTCAGGCACCTGAAGGTAACAGGGATCCTCCTGGGTCACTCACAGAGCCTCTGCTCACCATCTGACCCAGCTGCTATTCGACTTGGGAAGTCAGGCTCCAGCGCCTGAGAAACCATAGACCTCCACCAGTGAAAACAGTATTGTGGTCCTTTGTGGGGGCAAAGCAGCTCCAGCACACAGCCCACCAGCATGAGACATGCATTTTCACCTTCGTGCCCGTCAAAATCACAGTCATCTCACCAGGGATTTTACCTGGTGGGATATTGCCTAGGGGGAGGAAGGGAACAGGATGGAAGGCCCTGAAGTTCTGTGTTAGAACATAGTCATTGGAGGTTGGTAGTGAAGCTTAAGGGCAAGCAGGTCTAATGGGGCCTTTTCTCTAAAGGGACAGCTTCAAAAGAAACAACAAGGATCCTGGTAGCTGGAGGTTTCATGCAACTCTGCCACACAACAACTGTACTAGTTAAAAGACTGATCAAATGGTTTCAGCCCCCTGAGATTTCTTTTCTGCCGCCCTTGTGAAAACACCATCTTCCACGCAACTGCAATTAAAAACTCTTTTAGGATAGTAAACTATCCTAAGTAAGCTACCCTGAGTAACTGTCTGCTGATACACTGGTTTTTTTCTTTCTTTACATCTAGGAGACTATTAGGGGAGGAATTAACTTAAAATATGTTCTAAAGCAAGGAACTTGCCAGCCTGGCTCCTAGCCAAGCAGTACTATCTTTACTACCTCGTGTCTCACGCAGATTGCTCCATCCTCTGCTATTTTCCCTATGAACTACTAAAGAGATAACGCATGTAAGAGACTTGCCTAACAACGTTCTCCAGCAGTAATCCAAAGGGAGCTATATTCCATGCTTTGCTTTCCGCCCAAAGAGGAGGAACATTTCTTCTGCCTCTACCACGGCGGGCAGGGCGTGGGCTTCAGGAGCCCCTGCACACTTCAGCCAGAGACACGCTCCCGCGGCTGCCTCCCCTCCACAGCAAGCCGTGTAAATACTCACCGTCTGACAAGATCGAACAGCCATCACAGACTCCACTCTGACGTCTGTAATTCAGATGCCTATTTCGGGGGGGGCAGGGAAGAATTGGTTTTGGGTATTTGTAGGTGCCAGTCACACATTTGATTAGAAACAGGGCTGAGGGAGCTCGTTAAGCAAGCAGGTGTCTTCTCAAAGAGTTATTTTAAAAGAGGATACTACACCATTCCCAGAGCAGAAAAGCCTTATCAGCTGCATGTGGGGCAATGCTCAGCTGCTGAAGCTAAGGACAAGAGCAAATGAAAATTAACTGGGGAAAAGGAAAAGAAAAAAAAAGAAAAAATGAAGAAAGAAGAATGATACATTTTCAGTTTTCCTAGTGCTGTTTATACCACGAAATGCAGAACAAATTTAAACCTTACCATAATTTTAAACCTGCACATATTACCCAGAGAAAATGAGATAATATATTGTAGTCAGTAATACCAGAAAAATCAATTTTAAATAAAGAAAAAAAAAAAAGCAAGCCAGACACCTTTGGCCATGGAAAGTGAATGGACTAGTACTACGGATGGCTGGAAACCCTGGGGGGGGGCGGTGTGTGTTATCAGTCCCAGGTTGTTCTCTGCAGCTATAATCTTGCCCCAAAAGATAAATTCCACGTTAGGCTGCCTAAAGTAAACCAGCCTACGGGGGCGTTTTGCTCATTTTGTAAATAAAGACCTAGCTAAGAAGCGGCGGTGAAACCTCCTCTCTGTGATACAGCCTGCGTAAGAAAGCAGCTCTTCCTGCCTCCTGGAGCGGGGCACACGCTGGCTCGCGCTTACCTTTTAAAAACAATTAAAGCCGGTGTCTGCAGGGTGCGAGGCAGTCCCAACACGTATGTCACCGCATGCATGCCTGCTTCGCCATCAGCGTGTGTGGCTCGTCATCTGTCTGCTCTGAACAATAACTGTTAGGTTAGCAGCCTTTTCACTTGTGAATGTAAATATTGTATCTAGAACACAATATTTGAAACACAAAATACGGTGTTATTAAGACAGCGCTCACACGTCAATTCTTGTGTGACTATAATTTGTGAAATGCCTTAGGAGGGGCTTATAAATAAAGTATAAGGTGTTATTATGAAATACATTTTAACCAAATGCACAGAAATGTCTCATTCCTATTGAAATCAGTAGCAAAACTCCCACTAATTTCAGTGGTAAAAAGAGAGGACCTTTGGAAATTGCTGTGTTACACCGAGCAATACATTACAGCGGATTTCAGCCTTCCTGAGTAACGCAGCTCTGGAAGAAGAGAGGGGATGAAAACGGGTATTAAAGGCTGTTCAGAGCACGCTGAAGGTTTTCATTTCCCACTGACGTGGCTGGTAGCGGTGTCTGGCGAGGCAGCACGTCCCCACGCAGCCGCACACAACCCCTCGCCCCTCCGCAGCCGCACACAACCCCTCGCCCCTCTGCAGCGGCGCCCCGAGGCCTGTTGGGCGCTGGGGCTGCTCTGGGGCCTCGGCCGGCCCGCAGCGAGCGACCAGGCCCTGGCACCGGTGCTCAGGCGTGGGAGCCCCTGCGCGCTCGGCCCCGCGCCCCGACCTACCCTGGGGAAAAGGCTCCTGACAGGGCTGTGGATGCGACGTGCAGCGCGAGGCTGCCTGTAACCCACAGAGCCCCCAGCACGCACAGCAACAGCGCTTCAAGGGGAGCAACGCTCTGGGGACCAAACGCCCTAACTTCTGCCTGATGTGCAGCCAGCCAGGGACTTTTTCCCGCCAACCTCCTTCCACAGGGCACAATAACGAGCCAGTGAGCCAGAAATGTCTCCTCTCTGCCGCGGCCAGCTAGCCTGTCACCGAAATAAGCTCAAGGTTCATCCGCGCACGCAACTGCTGTACAGCGTTGCTGCGGCTGCACGGGCGTGGGGCCACGAAAGGCTGCAGCCCTGCAGCACAGCCTGCCCTGAAGAAGGCTTCGGAAGGGGCGTAGAGGGCTGGTGATGACTCGATGGAGGCCACCAGTGGCCAGACTGCGGGCGGTGGAGCTGCACGGCTGGGAAAACCCGGGAAGGGCAGGGAAGAGCCACGGGGAGCTGCCTCTGCCCACGTATCAGCACCTGCAGAAACAGCAACCACGGCACAAAAACGCTCAGGGGAGGAAGCTCGATTCTATTCCTGGTTGAGCGGAAGCTGGCGTTTAGGTAACAAACTACATTAGTAGGTATAAACATGCTAAGCGGCTATGTAAATGCTGGGTTTGTACCTGTAATTAATTGTTCCCAAAATTGATTTAGCCACGTGAGAAGGAACCTGACTATTGTGGTGTTCAAATGGATCTATCCATACCTTATAAATCTATAGCAGGCATGTGCATGTCTGATAACAATATATATAAATTAAAAAAAAATCCGTGTTTCAGTAATATTTGCCAACGGATGGCTTACAGGTAATTAAAACTGCTTAATGCTAGTATAACAAATATACAACTGACCGTTATCAATTAAAAAGAAAGATTTTAATCTAATGTTTTAGCACGTTTTTGCTTGCTTTGAGCTCTTGCTGTTATTGACTATCGTATCGTGCTTTGAGCAGAGCTGCTCTTTGTCCCTAGAGGATTCAGAGTTCACGTGCGGTTAAATCTCATCTGCAGCATCGCAACTCTGCGACCACAACGCCACAACTCTGTTACTCCGAGTTTACAATGAGGTGTTGTCCGCAGTGACAAATACGCCGAAAGGAAAACATCACCAGCGTAGATAGTACCTTTGCTCTACAAAGGCTGCTTGCACTGCCTGTGCTTTCTCTCCAAACTCCCCGCGCATTGGCTTTTTAATCGTGAGATCCCTTTTTCAGCACAGCATCGCAAATAACAACTGCACCACAATGAGCCAGCTTCATAGATATGGGAATGTTTAGATTTCCCTGCCAGTGACTAAAGGCCTTTAGCTTTCACTAGCCAGTCCCAGTTCGCATTGTTGTTGCCTGTTGATTTGTCTTCTCTCATTATTCCTTGACATGCAGCTCTCCACCCACGCCCACACTAACAACCCTCACACAAAGCGCATTGAGGTATTAACCAGGTTACAAGTTCAATGGAAAATTACACTAAGATTGTGCTGTGTGGCAATATAAAGGGATGGTATTCACTCTCCCAAAGAGCCTGTTAAAAACACAGCTGGGTTGAGGTTGGGGTTTTTTTTCCTCTTAAAGCATCCTAACAAAAACAATTTTTAGAAGTCAGGAATGTATATTTGTGTGTATATGTGTCTATACGTACTTTACGTATAATTACAATGGATAGACACAGGCGTGCATTGCCTCTCCACCACTGACTGGCACAGTGCAAATTCCCACTGGAAATTCTGCTGGATTCTGGAGTTCGTTTAGAGCATCCCCAGAAACGCAAGCTAAATAAACAACCTCCTCCTGCTCTCAGTTGCAATTAGATACATGAACCTATCTTCTTTTTGTTAGCCCAAATTATAGGCTGGTGGAAGTACTGAAAGTCTACAAAAAACATTTGTTGAGAATCCCTCCTTGCTGAAAACTGAAAATAAATTCAAAATAAAGCTTAATGAGGTTAACCTAACACAGTAACAAAATTTGCAACACCACACTATAAGGTTAAAAAGAAAATAGTATAATAAAGGAAATACAAAGGCTTTGGCATGGTTTTTACAATCAACAATGGTTAATTTTGATATGTAGTTGTGAACAACTTCAAAACACTTAAGTTTAAAACTCTTGCAAGCACTTTTAATTGATTAGGAATGAATTCTAGATGCACAAAAATGATTGGACTGTGAACAGTAGTACAACTATATCTAAGAACAATTAACTCTTGCCGACCAAAAAGAAACGTATGATGCATGAAAATGTGTATAAAACATCTATAGAATATTCTTGTCAAATATAAATGAAATTAACTTTATTATAGAAATCATTCTGGGAGATTTCTAGGGAAGACAAATACTTACATTTCGACATAAAACAAATTGGATTATATCGAAGACACAATCTACCTTTTATCTATCAAACTCTTTTCTTCATCGAAGTTCTCTCTTAACCCCTGTTTGCACATAGCTTCAGCCGTTAACAACCTTTGGAAATACCAACAGATATTTTTCTTACATAAATCTAGTGCGTATTGTTCCAGGTTTAATTATATGCAATGGAATGATACAAACTTGGAACATCAATCCATAATCTATGAACAGATTGGTAGAAGTATTCGATATATCTTGATAAAACTCTTAAATTCGTGGCAAAGCTTGTTGATCATGGCTTCTTTTTTTTTTTTTTCCTTTTTTTTTTTTTTTTTTTAAAAAAATTTTTTGCCAAAAAAAAACAAAA